>JAEQBH010007288.1:0-228458 GCA_016808115.1 Tetrastigma voinierianum | reverse complement strand
GTAATGTTCCAAAATAAACATACATTCAAGCAAATGCATGATCCTACTTGAATGTCTACATGACCAACTCAGATCCCGAGTCCACTCGCCTAAGCCTCGTATGAGAATTATTATATTTATTTGTTTGTGGACAACCCTCCGATGTGTATATCAATTGGGCAACCTCGACGATTAATATTACTTGTTTGTGGACTAATTCTCAAATGAATATCAATTGGGCAACTCCGACGTATCGATATTTTTTGCTCAGGGATTCACCATGAATATCAATCCAAGCAACTCCGACGATTGATATTTTTAACGACTACCCTCCGATAATTAATATTTTTAGATAACCTCCGAACCATTTTCTAGACTCATCTCAAGCACCTACCCTATAGTCCTAGGGTGTTCCAAAGGCATATGGAATGCATGTATGCAATTCCACACAATCTGATCTGGCTGTAAATATATAAACATGCATATATTTACAAAAATTTAATTCACACAATCATGTCATGTAAATTAACACTAATACATCAAAATTAAACTCACTACACGATCAAACACGGAGCAATTTACTGAATTACTCGACCAAACATATTAATTCACAAAAATATATTTTGAGAACAATGTTTCTAGTCGCTGAAACCCTGCTACTATTCCCAAAAACACATAACTACCTGGCTCACCTTGTGAACCCGCATTTCACTGCCATTTCCTGTCTCATTCCAATCAATACATGATTTAATACAAATTTTATAAAATAAAACCCCAAACAGCCCCCTACTCTACGGGACTACATTTGATTCCATAAAATTGAGGCACACCCGGTCCTGCCTGGGGACCGATCAAAATGCCCTCACGGCCTCATTCGACCAAACATTTACCGTGTACTTAAAGCATGAATAAAACCTAAGTAGGACAAACCCCTACCTCTGCTGAGGATTTTGCCCAAACTCCTTAAATCCGCACTCCACGCAAGCCCTCTCCGTGAGCCAGCCTTTCTTCTTGTCCCGAAGACTGCCGACTAGCCGGATCGCATTTTAGAGAGAAGTTTTCTCTCTAAAGAAATTCTCTTAAAATCGGTTCGCATCTCACCGCATCATCTTCCCCCAAATTCACGTTTTTTACCTTGTTTTAATCGAGAAGAAGAGCACTATAGCTCTTTTTGTCCTTTAGTTCATTTAATCCATTTAATTAATTAATTTCTTCTTTCTCCGCTTTGACATTCTAAGTATTGTCTCTATTGCCCATTTTCATCATTTTCTACTCATACCACTTATGGCATGAGTATCGCAGTTATATGTGACTTTCACGTGATCGAAAAATCGCTTTACTAAGACCGAACAATCGCGATGCCTTGAAAAATGTGTCGATCCGACAAATTTCGCATCTGACGAAATTTTACGCGGCAGCTAGATTTCGCGAGACGATTCCAACGTGAAACTGCTTTCATCATCCGAGATCCGTGAATAAATTCGATTTAACTAAAATTACAATTTTGTAATCGAAATTACGATTTTCGTCTTTCCGAAATCGAATTTCTGGGTCTTACATTCTCCCTCTCTTAAAAGGAATTTCATTCCGAAATTCGACAATCATAATCACTACATGCATATGCAACGTGCACTTCACCATGCATGTAAACAAATTTAAATCTTAAACGACTAAACCACGCACTCCTTCATCCCTAAACAAAAAGGATAGGTAGCCCATATCGCGGTCCTCGCGCCTCCCACGTCGACTCCTTCCACTCCATATGCGCCATAGCACCACTAAATTTCACGGTCTCAAGGCGCCGCAAACCTGATCACGGGCCATCAACAACGCACACCTTAGTCCCTCCTCGGTTGTCCATCCGTGTCACCAATCCGTCCCCAATCCACCACATAGCCGGATCTGGAGTATATTTCCTAGAGCATGGCATGGAAACACCCGTGGACACCGACATGCTAGGCGGCAAAGCCAACCTACGCTCATAATGCCTATCCTCTCGAGTATCCTCGGAAGGCCCAATAAACTCCTGCGATAGCTTCCCGCGGCCACATTAATCCACCACTCCTCTCTTAGCATCACCTTCCAAGAAAACGTGATCCCCAATCTCGGAACCCTAAGGGTCGACGTCGCATGATCGCATAGCTCTTCCTCGGGCTACCGAGCCGTGAGAAGGCGCCATCGTATCGCTTCCTACCTTCCTGAGTGTTCTAATGACAGACCGTTGACGAGTCTCTCTCCCACCTCGGTCCAACATAATGGTGACCCGTACGTGGCCTCCCACACGCTGCCCCATACTCTGCACATCCGTATACCTCGCCCCGATAACCGTTGTTGCAGTGAACTGCCCAAGGGAAAATGCCCTCCTGTACCGCTCTTACGATCCAAAGACGCACGCTCGTAGCACGTCCTCTATCAATCAGATAAATCCTCCCGCACCAACCATCCTGGTCTCGAGGGTGGAACGCTTGTACTCCATCGTCACCACAGGCCCATAGCCTGAAACTCTTCCAAAAGTGCGCCAGAACCTCTGTCCCTATCTCGATATTATAGATGCTCTGCATTCTATGTAGCCGGACTATCTCGAATATACAACCGCCAGAATCTCCAAGGCGAAGGCCCGCACGGCTAGAGGTCGTCGAATTTCGTGAGCGGCCCACTATCACCCATACCGCCATGCCTCTCAAGGCGCCTATGCGTACCAAAGTCCATCGTGAGGGTGCTCCCACTTCCACTCAACCACCTCCAATGGTCGATAGCCCTCGCCGGGCTTCGCTGGCCAAATTTTTAACCTACTGACACGTGAGACATCGTTGAACAAAGTCCCCTACGTGTCTCTTTATCCCACTCCAATAGTATTAGCGACGAAGATCCTGGTACATCTTCGTGCCACCTGGATGCACGGCAAATCGAGAGGAGTGAAACTCCCTGAGAATCTTCTCTCTCAAATCGGTCGACTAGGGAACCACTACCCGTTCTCCATAAATCGAAGACTACATTCACGTGAACGGTCCATCCCTCGCCACCCGCACTCGACCGCACTCGGGTCTCCGATGGACACTCATCTCTACGTCCCGAACTCACTCCAATCACTACTTCAACGTAGACTCCGTAGCCACTGTAAACTCCCCTTAAGGTATTCTCTGAGTCCGCCAGACCGTAGCCTTAAACTCCGCCCTACGGGGGCCTCGAGCATTCACCACTCCCGAAGCTATATCAGCCTAACGCCTCCTCGTGACTTCCGACCGAGTGCATCAGCCACCACACTGGGCTTTTACCGGATGGTAATGCAAAGTGAAGTCATAATCCTCTGTGAACTCCATCCATACGCGCTGCCTCATATCGAGGCCCCGCTGCGTGAAAATATACTTTAGACTTTTATGGTCTGAATACACCTCGAACTCCTCGCCAGATAAGTATGGGCGCCTAAATTTTCAAGGCGGTTCATGGGCCGCCAACTCCATGTCGTGTGGGTAATTTCGTGATTCTTCAACCGACGAACCATACACTACCTCCCGGATTGCATCAAAACACATCCCAATCCGGCCCTCGAGGCATCACAATACACTGTGGTAAATTGGTCCCCCGTCCGAACTATCAAGATGGGAGCCGGGCAAGTTCTTCAACTCGAATGCCTCCTCGCTCCGGCCATCCTAATCAAACTCGACCTCCTTTCGGTCAACCTAGTCATAGCTATATCCCGAGAAATCCTCACCAATCTCCCGTGAGTACCCAACCAATCCCAAGAAACCACGTGATCTCGAAGACTCCACTGTCTCTCCTAACTCATCACGGCCTCAACCTTTTCTAGGTCTACCGACACCCGATGCCGGGACATTCAGCCACGTACGCTGAAGGGTCTTGTCCTTCTTCTTCGCAAATAACCTGAGCTCACGGTGAAGTGCTCGATCTTATGAACCCCTTGTCTAGTAGCTCCCGTAGCCGACTCAGCTCCTAACTCAACCTGCCATCCTACGCGGAGTCGCTGAGATCAGTGAAGTACTGGGGTAACTCGACAATCAAGTCTACTACCCTTTCAGGAGGTGGGCCCGGTGTAGCTCATTCAGAAAAACATCCACATAATTTCCGCAAACCATCCGAGCAGGCATCTAAGTCTGGTCTCCCTCCGTCCCTGGGTAAGGCTCACTAGCTAACCCGCTTAACTCCGTCCCTCGACACTGACTCAGATACCGGGGTTCTGGGCAAAATATCATGTCATTCCTCGAAACACCACACTCCAGTACGCCCCCGCATATAAAGTGTGAATCTCCTACGCCACAATCGAGCACCCACTCTCGTAAGTCATTCAATCCATCCCTAGATGACATCGAACTCGACATGTCCATGATCCTCGTGTCCATCAGGAGTAGAGTCCCCGAGATCTCCAAACAAGAACTCGACATATCATCCCTATTCTCGCCCTAATCCCTGTGGAGAACTCACGCATGCTGCCCTTTAAGGTCTCAAACTCTCTAAAGTGCCTCAACTCTCTCTATGGTCGTGGTTGTCCCAACCATGGAATCCATCTCTGTAGGCGAAGTCCTACAACTCGAACTAATGGACAACTTCAAATTTCCATTCTCACATCTCCTAACCTAAGCCAAGCTCAGGGCCACGTAATCATCAACAAATCGGCTAAATTTCTATGAACCTGGCCATAATCCATCACAATATCGCCCCTCGCCTAACTCTAGGAACTCCCGAGCCTTCGCATCTCTCTCGGAGAGTACTTTACCCATGAACAGCCTCCAGAACTCTTTCCATGTCATCGCCTCTAGGTCTCTAGAGGTCCTCGCTTCATTTCCACCATACTGGCCTCACCTCTCTAAATTCGAACGCAGCTTAACCCGATCTCGTCAGACGGAGAGGATCTCCGTAGCCTCCAGACGTTTCGACCGTGATAAACAATGGTCTGTCAACACCTGGCCTCCTCCCGTGAATGCCTGAGGATGACGCGCTCTAAACCTCTGGAGGTTACTAGGACCTCCCTGACTACTTGCTATGCTAGCCCGTGCGATAGCAGCCGCAACACCTACAAAGACAAGAAGGCCTACTGATCAAATATCGAAGGTCAACAATGCTCCAGAAAGCCTAACTGCCCCGTGGACATCCTCTACGTCCTCGTCCTCTATTAGCCATCTACACAATTAACACCACGCTCAATTTCAATTCAGACTGAAGGCATAAACATCGCCCGAGACACTCTTCATACACATAAATCAACAGATATGCATTGTCCTCACATTTACGTAATGCAAGGCAATCAATTTTTCCATTTAAAATATTGTTTTCAATAAAATTTTATTTTCGAAAAATTTATTTTTTGAAAATTTATTTTTTCAAAAATTTTGTCTAATTTATTTAATTTAATAATTAATAATAATTTTTTTTCAAAAAAATTGTGATGAACACATGAACCGGGTTCACGAACAATGTCCAAAAATCAACTCAAGAACGCATCAGTCAAACTGCCAAAATAGGTCAGAGTGCACCGAGTGCACAAACATCGGCTCAAAGAAAGACGCCTGTGCCACTTAAAGTCGCGCCACGCCCGCGCCCCGTGCGCCCCGCCGCTGTCCCCGCGCCCAAGGCTGGGCCGCGCCCCAGCCTCCCACGCTCACGCCCCCGAAGGCGCCCAAAGGCCCCTTGCCCGCAGCACAAGGCAAGGCCGCGCCCGCGCCGTGCCGCGCGCCCGCGCCCGCCTCTAGCTGCCTGCCCGGCGCAGCCCATTTCGTGCTTCGCTTCAAAAATTTTTTTTTCATTTTTTTTTCATTTCCTTTAGTTCCGGGGCCATCGGGACTTTGAAAAAAAAAAATATTTATACATTTTTTTTTCTCATTTTCCATACTCAAATAAATTTATAAAAATTTATTTTCTCTGATTTTCTTCAACTTAGAAAATTATTTTCATCACCTAATAGGCCAAATAAATTTATAAAATTTATTCTTTCTCATTTTTTGTTCCAGCGGTACTAATCGTAAAATTTTCTCCAAAACTTTCCACTACACCTAGGTGCTATTTTTTCCTAAGCACAATAAATATCTTCACATAACATGACATGGTATATATACCATTCATCAAACATTCACACAACATTTCATCAAATCACACAAACATACGGAACACGTGCATGAAGTGTCCTAGTTTTGTCCCGTGATTTCTAGGGTAATTCATACCTACACTCTCGACATCGAACCACCTAGTGGTGATGGATACCCTAACCCGAGCTCCCAGTATTCGTGATACCTGCTTTTCCGATACCAAGTCAGACGCCCAAACTCCGAATCCGCTGACTAATTCCGTCAACCCGCGAAACACTCGTGAATGCCCGTGACCCGACATTTCACGAAAACGGCATGCCTCCCGGTACCAGGGAGCTCTACCCAAATACAAAACTTGCATATACATGTCCCAAACAATGCAATAGATCCAATATATCCAATATATCCAATCACACGAGTAATACGGCCACTTGGGCCCACAAATGATACTCATAATACATACTAACTATGAATCCAACTATATACCAAATAGTTACAAGAGTTACAATATTGTAATCCTATTAACACATATATTAAAATTAGACATTTCAATACATGTATATATCATCAACCAAAGCCACAACCCGACTCTCTTCCAATCCTCAATCCCTTGTGGATCGAGCCGTCCCCGCACGCCCCACCAGAAAATAACATCCCCGACAGGCGAAGCATCGTTCAAGATGAATCGCCCCAAGTGGGCTACTCCACCTAAATGTAGTGCAATGTTCCAAGGGAATAAACATACATCTACAAACGACGATCCTACTTGAATGTCTACATGACTAACTCAGATCCCGAGTCCACTCGCCTAAGCCTCGTATGAGAATTATTATATTTATTTGTTCAAAGGACAACCCTCCGATGTGTGTATATCAATCTGGCAACCCGACGATCGGGAGCATATTACTTGTTTGTGGACTAATTTCGATGAATATCAATTGGCAACTCCGACGACATATTTTTTGTTTGTGACTACCGATGAATATCATTTGGCAACTCCGACGATTGATATTTTAATTTGGACTACCTCCCGACACTAATATTTTTAGACAACCCTCCGAACCATTTTCTGTACTCATCTCAAGCACTCACCCTATACCCTAGAAACCCAGTTGCATATGGAAATTTGCATGTACGCCAATCTAATACAATGACTCACTGTGTAAATATATAAACATGCATATATTTACAAAAATTTAATTCACACAATCATGTCACGAAATTAATTAATTCATACATCAAAATTACCACGCTTAACGATCAAACACGAGCAATTTCGCTTGAATTACTCGACCAAACATATTAATTCACAAAATATATTTTGAGAACATCGTTTTTCGAATAGTGAAACCTCGTTACTATTCCCGAAAAATCACAATTCATCTGTTCACTTTGTGAACCCGCATTTCACGGCCATTTCCGGCCTCATTCCAATCAATACATGATTAGCACAAATTTTATAAAATAAACTCCCAAACACCCCCACGGGTTACTGGCTGCACATTTGGATTCATAAAATTATATCAATTCGGGTCCCAAGGCTCAGGACCGACGAACAGCTCTCACTACTTCATTCGACTCAAACATTTACCGTGTACTTAAAGAAGGAATATAACCCAAGTAGGGAGAAACCCCTACCTCAAGGATTTTGTCTAAACTCCTTAAATCCGGTACCCACGCGAAGCCCTCTCCGCGTAGAACAGCTTTTCTTCTTGTCCCGAAGACTGTCGACGGTCGGATCACGCGATATATTAGAGAGAAGTTTCTCTCTCTCTAAAGAAATTCTCTTAAAATCTGCTTCCGCATCCCCACCGCATCATCTTCCCCAAAATTCACGTTTTTTTTTTTGTCTTGTTTTAATTGGAGAAGAAGAGCACTGTAGCTCTTTTTGTCCTTTAGTTCATTTAATCCATTTAATTAATTAATTTTTTTTTCCAAGCACATTCAGACCGCCTCCTACTATCCATTTTCATAATTTCTCTACCATGCCACTTACGGCACATGAGTACGTATATGTGACTTTCGTCGTGATCGGAAATCGCTTTATCGGCAATCCGAACCGCGATGCCTCAAAATGTGCTGACCCGATCGTTGAATTCGACTAAATTTTACGCGGTTAGCTAGATTTCGCGAGACGACCTAAATCTATGGAACTGCTTCATCATCCGAGATCCAGCAGAATAAATTCCATTTTTAATCGAAATTACAATTTTTGTAATCGAATTACGATTTTGCCCTTTTTTCCAAATTGGAATTTATCTGTCTTACACTTTTACCCATTTAACCTTTAGTTAAGATCATTCCAATGCATGTAATCCGAAGATGTTATAATCATGAATATAAGAAATCCACTGCCAAAACTGATTATGAAAACTATATGATTTGTTTAGTAATAAAAATGCTTATAATTTTTTTGTAATGACATACTTTTTTTTAAAAATTTACACATCGTCAATTTAGTACATTAGTAAAAATTAATTTACTAATCATTTTAAAATTTTTATTGATGTCAATAAATGTGTAAATTTCATTTGCCAAATAAATAAATACAATTTCAATGGATTAAATAAATCATGGTAATAAAATTATGCTGAAGTAAAAATATATATTTATAAAAATTACATAAATTTGAAAGTGTTTTATTATGTGCAAATAAGTGCATGATTTATCAATTCAAAATTAGAAAAATCATAAAAAGAATCATCATTATGTTACATCATTATGAAACCTATAGGCAGGCTACAAATGCCATTGATGTTTGACCATGTGTTTAACTTTACCCTCAAAATTTTTTTTGTCCAATACTACTCTTAACATTTATTCTATAACTCAAATATGTTCCTATCGCGTCAACGAGGTGAACAAATGGGCAAATGAGTGTCTAATGTCGTTGACGTCTCACCTACATATGGCATAATTTGTTGACATGTCAAACCGCTGACGAGGGACACGTCAACATGTTAGATGTCTGTCATTATCTCACAATTTCAACGACAGATATATATTTAAGCTACGTAACAAAACCTAATATTAAATTGACAAAAAAATATTTAAGAGTCAATTGAACATATGACCAAATATCAAAAGCATTTGTTACCATGAAACTATATATTTAATAGAAGTAAAAAAGAAGAAGTTATGTGATCCCAAATCCTGTGGGTCCGTTTGACAACCCCATTAACTCCGCAGAAGGGCCAGGATGTCGGTAACCCGACACTTTCACTCCATTGAGTCCCTTTTCCCAGACCTAGGATGAAAATCTGCGTAGTCTCCTTGTACGGAGCTCTACCCAAAATACAACCCATGCAATTTCATGGCAACCTGTCCCAATATTATACAACGAACACACCGGGTCCACATACGAGTAAAAATGGCCACATAGGGCCCATTTATCCATATAAATACAATCTATATCACCGAAGCCACCAAGAGTTACATCACTTTAATACAAAAACATTATATTAAACTAACATGTTCTAATATAATATACAAAACATGGATCAAGGCTACAATCCGGCCCGCTTCATAATGTTGGCCTCTAAGGAGCACTGTCTACCTACACATGTCCTGTACTTGAAAGGGGTGTCCCACGACGGGGTGAGCTAACGCCTAGTAGAGATAAGTCCTACAAGGGCTATTCCCCACCTAAATGCACATGAATTGTCAAACAACCAAGCACACACCAACCTAGGACATGCAATCCTAGCACAGAATCCTACTTATCATGAATGACATGCCCCATGTATCAAGTCCTACCGACTCCCCTCGAAACATGCATTTTTCCATGAATGAAAACCATTTTCAAACAAAGGTATTTGTGGTTTACCCAGGACAACCCTGATATAAAATAGTGGACAATAATCCGATAATCTATTTTGTGGACAACCCTCTGATGTATATCAATTGGGCATACTCCGATAAATAATATTGTTAGTCAACCCTCCGAAACAATTCTCTCAAGAAACCACCTCATGCACTCACTCCTACTGTTCTAGGGTGCCCCAATGCATGTGAAATGCAATGAGCCATTTCCATTTCCTTAACTCGTGCAACACCATGCAAACCGTGGATCTCCATTGGACTTTGTCCAAAGTACGAGTCCACAATCCATTCACCAAGGATGGTGAATGACAACGACTATGCACTCACACCTACACTCCATGCAATGTCCCCGCTGCACTGCCAGCAATGCACCGTGCTATCAGACTCTAAGTCATGCCCAATGTATAAAGACCTTTACATGGACAATTTATACGTATTAATCACTATGTACCATGGACACTCATGTCTAATGCACACAAAAAGTCCATACATTCATTAAACATTAATATACATGCGCCATACTAACATTTATTACATTCATGTCAACACATCAAATGCTGATGCACCGCTCTCTCTCTCTCTTCCATCGGGTCGACTAGCATGACAAGTAATTTCATACTCAAATCCCTAGGCTAAATCATGGCGCATAATGCCCAATAAACTAGACTACAACATGTCATGCAATAGCCATGTCCACACGAAAACACATCACAAACCCAATATGTTAGAGCACACATATTGATATCTAAGCATAACACCTCTTAACCAAGAAATGTCATTTCACTAGACCACACAAACACATGTGTTAACATTTCATCAAGTCACTACCTGTGGCAAGTAATGACACACCCTCATTTCCTAGGCTAATTCATGGCATATCATGCACCTAAGATAGCCTACAACCTGCCATAATGGCCACTTCAAGACAACTCCTCACATCCACACAACTAACAATTAGCACACTTGTTGTAACAATCCAATTTTTCGGGAACAAGTATGAGCACCAATTTCCATTGAAAAAGAATATGGTCAGAGATTCTAGACTCCAAGAGCTTTCCATGTAGTCTAATAACACCCCAAACTGAGCTCTGACAAGAAAGTTATGGTCGTCCAAGTCGGGAGGCCTCAGATGAACAAAGGATCGATGCATCAACCACACATAGGCCTACTATTTTTGTCATTTTGGACTAAATATGAGCTCAAATTTTATCAAACTATATATGGATGGATTCTAAACTCAAGGGCTTTCATGAGTCCAAGAACACCCAAAACAGAAAGCCTCTGGACGAGAAAGTTATGGTTGTCTGTCGAGGCCTTGCACAACAAAGGCAAATGGGCAGCCGCGTGAAACCCACGAAATTGCGTTCCTAGGCTCCTTTAAAGCTCCCGTACATGCTATTCACTCCAAACTCATCCCGAAACAACCCTTTCACCCGACAACAAACCCGTCCCAATTGGGACCACAAATCGGCCATAAACATGGCACAAAACTCATCCCGAACTTGAAATTTCAAAATCGCCTTCAAAGCAAAAAAAAAAAAAAAAAAACTGACATCATAAATAAACCGTAAAAACTGCTTTTATGTCCTGAACACAACCAAACAAATTCTAGGGCTCAAATCCAAGACCAAACAACATTTAGATGAAATATAAAACCCGAGTAGGAAGGTTCCTACCTTTCGAAACGAAGACGAAACTTTTTGGAGTCCCGAAGACCCGAGACCCACGGCCTTCCCGAACTTTCGCTCAAATCTTCGACGAAAATTTTCGGTGTCCATGCGTTGTGTAAAACCCGAGAAAAATTCAATTTTTTTGAAAATGGTAAACCTGCACTCTAGCTGAAAATCAAAATTCTAGATCCTGATGACGAAACGACCGCTACCAAGTAACTGCTCATGAATTTCCAGCGACCTTAAAAGTTTCATTTTGACTCCCGAGATGCGAATATTTTACGATTTTCCCCGGGGTGATAAACCGCCAATGACTTGTGGACGAGATTTACGAAAATATCTAAGTCGAATGACGGGAGTTAAGTTCATTTAAAATAAAGTGAACTGAAAAGAAATAAAAATTTTCGGGGAAGAAACGGACCCGAATGAGACAATATAAGTTATGTATTCAAAATAATAATAATAATAATAATAATAATAATAATAATATAATATTATAATAATAATATTAATAAAAGATTATAAAAGCAAAGTGGTGGGAGGAGACTGAGAGAGAGAGACGCTATAAGTGGAGGTTTTTTTAATTTATTTATTATTTTTTTTGTTTCTTTAGATCTACTAAAATCGATCGTAGGTTTCATCTGGGTCGAAGGCGTGTTGATTCTGCCGCGATGAGAGCCACGCGTGGACACCAAAAAGTTGAGTTTCGACAAACTCCGGGAGGTAGGGGTTTTATCCTACTTGGAAGTTACACTTGTTTAAGTGTTTTATAATGTTTTAAGTAGTTTGAGGCCTTGAAAGATCGCTTGACTCCATCCCCAGTCTCAGACCGAATTGTCGAATTTGTGTGAAACCCCGAAAAATCTAATTTTTCTGAAAAAGGTAAACGGTAATTTTGGTTAAAATTGAAATTTTTCTAGATCTCGATGACTAAACGGATTGCGCCGTTAAATTGCCTCATAAATCTGGGTGAACTTTAAAAGTTTTCATGGAATTTTGAGATAGTCAGAATATTTTATGCATTTCTGGGTGATAAGTCGTCAGTGACTTCAAGGACGAGATTTTACGAAAATCTCAGAAGTTAGGAAATGACTTGGGTTAAGTTCATTTAAAATAATTGAACTGAAAAGAAATAAAATTTTTCGAGATAGAAACGGACTCGAATGATGTAATATAAGTCTTGTATCCAGATGATAATAATAATAATAATAATATAATATTATATTAATAATAAAATAAAAGTATAAAAGTCAAATTGGCCATTAAACGGACATGAGCCATATGGGAGAGAAAGTAGAGAATTTTAATTTTAATTTTTCTCTTTAGTTTTTTTTTCGCATCTAAGAAAATCTGACCGTAGGTTTTCGTCTGGCTAAAGGCAAAAGTCACATCTACGCTGGCGAGGCTACGCTGACACAAAGTTGGAGTTTCGACAAACTCTCGTGAGGTGGTTTCATCCTACTTGTTTTAATCCCTCATGGCGGTTTTGTAAATACTTGTGTTGGCTCGGCACTCGTGAGGTCGCTTGACGGGTCCCAAATCTTGGAACCGAAGTGAAAAATTTCGAGAATTTTGAGCTCATTTGGACACCTCGCGATCAGGTAGGGGCTGTTTGGGGTGTTTGTATCACAATTTATATAATAAATTGTAAGCCAGCGTGATATGCTATCGGGAGATAAAATTATGATTTGCTCAATTATATGGAATATAATTGTGTGTATAGGCCATTGAGATTTATCGTTCAATATATGGAATATAATTGTGAGTATAAATATTGAGATGAAATTGAATTGCTCAAGTGAGTTAATTGGTGTTGTTTGATCCATATTGTTAAATTACATGTGGTGTGAATTGCAAATTGGAATGTTGCATAATTAATATATTGGTATATATATTGTATAAATGGTTTTGGAATGGCATAATGCATTTTCATATGCATTGGTAACCTAGAGATTAGTGTGTTAGTGCATGACATGAATTTTCGAAAAACGAACATGGTTGCTAAAGGAATTTACACAGGATGATTTTCCTGAGAATTGTCGAGATGGGCCAAATTGTGATTCTCTCTGACGAGGACCATGACTGCTTCGAAAGTCTTCACCAACCAATCATTTCTGAGGGTAGTCCCATATTTTACCTCTGACACTTATGTAGTTTATTTTCAAGAACAACAAGTTTTGTTTTGAAAATGATATTTTCTCTATACATAGCTTAGGAAAGTGAGGGAGCTTCCATGAGTGACTCGAGACATGTGGAACTGGAATTTAGACATTCAAATAAGACTACGATTTTCTTGAGTGTGTGTTTGAATTGGAGCATTGCATATGCACTTAGGGTGGAGAGTAACCTATTTGTGGTGATTCCACTACTAGGCGAGCAGCTCAACTGCCGAGGGAACATTTTTCTGTGCACACAGGCGTTCGAGAAGACTCGCTTCTTCTAGAGACCGATTTTGAAGAAAGTCTGGTTAGACTTTGATGTTTTGGATAATATGTATTAGAACTGACAGATTCACATATTTGTTATAAATGCAGATCAACATAATATCAGCGGATATAGATTTTCAGGAGTTGAACTATTGGAATATAGTCAGTATATTTGATGAGTGTTGATGGGCCCAAGTGGCTATTTTTACTCAGTATGCGCTCTGTGATACGACGTATAGATTTTTCGCAGTCAGTAGTCAACGGACCCTAGCTTTGGGGCAATACATTTAGAGAATTTTGAGAATTTGAGTTTCCATTCGATACCCGTGACTGTAGGCTATTTGGGGTGTTTGTTCATAATTTATTGAAATATTTGAAATGAATGGCTTGAGTTGTGTGGAATTACTAGGTTAACATAAGATTGATGTGGGTATCGATGTCACAATTATATGAAATATAATTGTGTGTAGCCATTGAAGATGAGATTGTGAATTGCTCAAATGAGCACCTGGTGATGTTTGATGAATATTGATTAACTCAAGTGAGCTAGTTTAGTGGATGGTTGATCCATGTTAAATTACATATATAGAATGTAATTTGGTGAATATATGCATAATTGATATATTGTATAAAAATGATTGAAATTGCATAATGCATTTCATATGCACTGGTAACCTAGAATTTAGTGTGAGGCATGACATGAATTTTCAAAACGAACATGGTTGCGTAAAGGAATTTCACAGATGATTTTCCTCAAGAATCAATGACGGCCAACGCATCATTTGCATGAGGACCATGACTGTTTTGGAAAGCTCACTAACCAATTTGCCTCGGAGGGTAGTCCCATATTTTTGTCGACACTCGGTAGTTTTATTTTCAAGAACAAGTTTTGTTTTGAAAATGATATTTTTCTCATACATGACTTAGGCAAAAGCAGGGAGTCGGTGAGGACTCGAG
This sequence comes from Tetrastigma voinierianum, assembly GCA_016808115.1. Taxonomy (NCBI): domain Eukaryota; kingdom Viridiplantae; phylum Streptophyta; class Magnoliopsida; order Vitales; family Vitaceae; genus Tetrastigma; species Tetrastigma voinierianum. Next base: position 213,566 of record JAEQBH010007288.1, on the reverse strand, counting down.
ACATGGAATGGGTACATGTAGACATTCAAGCAGGATCACGTATTTACTTGAGAGTGTGTTTAAATTGAGCATTGCATATGCACTTAGGTGGGAGAGTAACCTATTTGGGTGATTCCACTACCGTGCGATAGCTCACCTTGTCGTAGGGAATATTTTTCGTGTACAGGAGCTGCTCGTAGATGACTTTACCACTTAGAGGTTGATTTTGAAGAAAGCCTGTTGTGGCTTTGATGTTTTTGGATAATATGTATTAGAATTGTAGATTTTAATATGTATTTGTATTAAGAGTAATAAAATAACTCTTCGACTATTGAACATAGTCAGTACATGCTCAGATGAGTATCGTATATGGGCCCAAGTGGCCATTTTATCAGTATGTGTCTCGTGATACCGAGACGATAGATTTTCAGAAGTTGATCTGGGTTGTCAATGGACACCCCGGATTTAAGGCTACATGTCATTTCTCTCGATGAGTACTCCGACTTTAAGTCTGGCCCGGCAAAACCGAAGCCGCGATCGTCAAATCTTGTGAGAAGGTAGAGCTTCTCTCATTAGATTTTCTCAAACCCGAAATATTCGTGAAATTGCGTGGTTGCTTCCAGATCTCCACGCCAGAGGCCTAGTCGAGTAGATGAACTTTAAATCTTGGCTCGACGGATTCCGACCACCCAATCTCTATAGATCATAAAGAGAAGGTGGAGATTTTCTCCCTTCTCTCTCTACTCATGCCCACTGCCGATTTTCCCATCCAAAATGAGCTTTCTTCTTCTTTTTTTCTTAGCTTGTTGAACACGGGCCCACTTCGATGCATCGTCCATGACCCGTTCGTTCATTTCTGTCTCGAAACACCCATTTCATTTTAGTTCAATTTATTTTAATTAAACTTAACTTAAGTCGTTTCCTATCTCTCGAGATTTTTAAGAAAATCTCGCCTATACCTAACTTCAAATTCATAAAGAATTCCCATTACCTAGGAATTCAAATCTAAACTTTTCTTAGTTACTCGCTTAGGAGAGACTGACTCAACGGTAGTCCGTTTCACATCCGAGCTCTAGGGAATTTCTGTGCTTCCCTGGCCATTTCAATAATTTATTATTTAATTTATACTTTTATAAAATTTTTGTTCTTCCAGGGTTCTACAAGTTATCATAAAAATAAACAAATGTACATCATCAAATTAGAAAACAAATAATCATGCAAATAACATCATTCTTCTTACATAATTATGCAAAAATTTTGCTCTTTATCCTTAATTTATTTCCCATTTTCAAAATCAAACCCATCAAGCCACTTCTAAACAAAATCGCTTTCACCGGTCAAAACTGTGGCCATGAAATCGCCCATGAGCGTGAAAAGGCAAAGTTCTTTTATTTCATAAACTAAAGATATCCATTTGCTTGGCGGTTTGAAAGCCGCTCATACACAATAGATTTTTAAAGAGAGAGAAATATCATTTTGATGTTTTTTGAAAATTATTCTATTACTCCGACTTAGTGTTTTTGTCTTTTAATATTTTTCAGATTAAAAAAAGGTGTTCTCCATATTGTTGAGAACAAAATAATTTTTAAAAATTGTAAACTAAAAGGCCCCGATTTCAATTCAAAGCACGAGGCAGAGGTAGCTTAGCATTTAAGCCATTTCCATTTTCGAGAAAAGATGAGGGAAGAAGGCAGAAGGAGGTAGATTGAGTGTCAATCAATCAAGTATGAAAGGAGATAAAATATGCTTTCTCATGACAAACAGCTAGAAAACACCAAATCTCCGTAAAGATTTCTTCCCTGTATAGTCCACAAAAATTAGCTGGCAAAGTAAAGAATTGAAAACTTTTAGACTTTAGTGGCCTTGAAGGCTTCTATAGATGTCCTTTTCTTAAAAAAATTTATCTATTTTTTTCTTTTTCTTTTTGTTATTTCCATCAAATCGAAATGAAAACAAATACAAAGGTGTAGCTCTTTCTCTAAGTCTTAATCCCAAACAAATAAAACTTTTAAAAATTACCAAAATATTTTGAAAAGCAAACTAATGTCCAAAGTAGTGTATATGTGACATGCTAGATTTTTTTTTTTTTTTAAGTTAATACTCATTAACTTTTAACTTAAATTTTTTTAATGTCAGAAGTTAAATGACCGAGGTAATAACTTAAAAAAATTAATGTTGTAGCCCATAACTGTGGTGGTATTAGCTTAAAAAAAAAAAAATGTCGAACCTACAATTGCGTGCATTGCTACCGTATATGCTCGAGGTCCAAACACACACTTGTTTGAGTATTATTTTGTTTTTAACGTATATTTGTAATTTTTTTTTTAAAAGCTCATTTTTCAAAACTCACTTCTATCTTTATCACATCGATTTTTTTCACACTTTTCTTTATCTCTTCTTCTTCCATTGCTTTTCTCTTCCTCACATCTTCACTTTTCTTTTGATTTCTTTTCGGGTCAATCCTATTCCATCTATGTCGATGAGAAAAAGGAGCTCTAAACTTTCTTTGCGCTTTATGGAAGAAAATAATGGGTTTGATAGGAATAATTGATTTAGGTGTGACTCTTTCTTTATTTACTTTTCATTATTACATGTCCGTGGAAGGATATTGTTTTTCTTTTTTCTCTCAAAGGACACTATAGTGGGACAATGATTTGGATGAAAGATTTTTTTTATTATTATTTCTTTTTTCTTTTTCTTAGAGAACGTAGATAAGAGGTGGAAGTTTTTTTTTTTTATTATCATTTTTCTTTTCTTGGGAGGACGACTACAAAGAGGAGGGGGCTCATGAAATTTTGGGGGAAAATGAGGGATGGTCCCATGAGGAGAAGGAGAAAGAGACTGGAACACCAATTGTGGAGTTATAGATCTGAGAAAAAAAGGATTTTCTTCACTGCTTTTTTTTTTTTTTTTTTTTTTTCTCGATTTTATCAAGCCCGCTACATTATTGTATTCAAATATATATATATATATATATATATATATATATATATAAACCTATTTTGTAATGTTTCTTATGGGTTTTTAGTTGATTGCATTGTATGTTGACTATTGCTATTCTATTTAATTCCTCGATGGTGGGTGCTCTTTAATATTCTAATTTAATCGATGACATTTAATAATTTCGAATATATAACTACTTTCCGTGTTAATTATTAGAGGCTCATAATTAGGGTAGCCTTGTTTTAGGATAGCCTTGTACGTACTATCTTAATTGTTTGAGGATGATTTATTTTCGATTAATCATTATCATTCCAAATGCATTAATTAAATAATATTTGATTGTTGGACTTATTTAATATCTAATAATGTTTGAGACAATTGTCAATGTGACCATTGACTTGAAGTCGTAGGCCTCAAGGATAGATTATCTACATATCTTTAATTGATTTGTCTATTTGACATTTTCTATTCGGAGGCCACGCTCACCTTGTCCACCGCACCGGCATGGCATGTCTCAAGCCGCAACTCTACTATCTCTTTGACATTATTCCAATTTGCTCTATCTAATTATTTTAAAAGTTTCCTTCTTCTTTTAAATGTCAAAATAAGTTTTCAAAAATAAATTAAAAATTTGCAAAATGGAGGGATTGAACTCTAAACCTTATGCTTACAATGAAAGAGCTTAACCTATTAAGATTCTACCCCTTTAAATAATATATCCTGGGTTTCATTTCTTCCCTTTTGAAGTTGTCATCTCCAATTCTGACTTTCAATAAATTCCTTTTTTTTTTCTTACTATTTTATTTATTCAAATCAATTTTTTTTTCTCTCCAAGATATCTTTCTATATTTTCAAAAACCTCATTTTTTATTTGTTTAATTAAAACCATGGTTCCAAATAAAATGGAATTTTTATGGAAATAAATCATAAATAAAATAAATGGGCCTTAAGACTTGACATTCCATGGATCAATTTTAACTAATGATTTGATATCTCGATCTATAACTTAATTTCTAATTGATTTTGAATATTTTGTATTTTATTATCAAGACTAACATGATTTTCTATTAATAGTATTCTTGATTCAATAAGGTAATACATTTCTTCCTTTTAATTTTGTCCTTATTCACCAACCGTATGATTTATTGGTATCTATAATTAATTGATTGACTCCGCTTTATAGTTTCCATAATCTGATTTTGAGGGCTTTGAAGGCCATATCTTCATGATTGAGAATTCAAGATTTTGGTCCTATAAATGAAAATACTTGATGATTTTATGTTGATAAACATGGTAGTTGAAAAGTTTTTGAAAAGTCCTATAGACTCAATTATTTATGGGGTTATAAGTAAGTTGTTACTTAAAAATAATAAAAAATTAAAAAAATTTAAAAATGTAGTTTGAAAAAATAATCCTAAAAATAGTATAGTTTTTCCACATCGCCAGAAAAGTGTCTCTTCAAAAGACATTTTCTAAAAATTTGAAAATTAAAGTGTCTCAAAAGACACTTTAAACTAAATTCAAAATTTTAAAATTAAAGACACTTGCATTTATTTAAATCATTCAAAATTATAGTGTCTTTGAAAAGACACTTTTTGTGTAAAATTTTCTAATTTTTTTAAAGTGTATTTTCAAAAGACACTTTCCACATGACAAAAACTATATTACATTTAGGAATATTTCTAAACCTATATTATTTAAATTATTTTTTATTTTTTTACCCTAAATGTCTAAAAAGCCCAAGGATGCTGGGTTCTCCACAGTAATAGTATGACCCATATTATAGAATATCCTTAGATAATGCCTATAATTTGTACAACATTTAAGTACTATCGCCAATTGTCTCCACGACTCACAAAGAATTTCATCACCTTTTTTTTTTCCCAATCCATCTAACTTCACCCATGATTTACTTTATGCCTCCAAGCCATTCGCCACTCACACCAACCATGACCCAACATTGAAAACTACTTTTATTTTATTTTATATATATATATATATATATATGTTATGAGATTTCATTGTATACATTGAAATCATTCCCAGAATTGAGAATTGAAATGGTAGCAAAAAAATGAAAGTTCCGAGATTTCCTCAATTATGTTCCGTCCCAAGAGCAACCTAATGCAAGTTGCCAAAAATGGGGTGCCAAATGCCATTTTGCAACCCTGAACAGTGTTTTTGGCATCCCTTAACATTTTTTTGCTCCAATGGTAGGTGCCAAAATGGGGTGCCATTTTAATAATTAAATATTTTTTCATTAAAAAATATAATTAAACTTAACGGTTATATTTTAACGGGTATATTTTTCATAACGATCGTAATTTAACGGATATATTTGTATAGTAACAATTTCAAATTTCAAAACTCAAATTTCAAATTTCAAATTTCAACATAATAAATAATGACTACAAATTAAAAAATAATGAAGAACATAATAAATAACAACTAAAAATTAAAACCCCGCTTTTTCATAACCTCTATCTTCAGGTTATTCCAATACGTTGCAGAAATTGCCAGTAGTATCAGTTTCTATGATTTTCATCTCATTTTGCATTTGAATTTCTTGCACCTGTCTTTCTTCAATTTCTAACTGTTTACGATGTTGCTCCAATGCTATCTCCTGTTGAGCATAAATTTTGTCTTGTCGCTTCAATTTTTGTCGCTCCAATTTCCCATTCTTTCATTCCGCTGGGTGATGATCTAGTAATCTTTCAACATCGGGTTTGCTTCTCTTGTTTTTAAGTTGCTTTTTCAAGCCTTTCTTCCCAATGGCTCATCGAGGCTGGAGGACGAGGTTCAGATCATCCCCTAAATATGGAGTCAATGGCGTGATTCAACATGAGTTGATCTCAAAAGAGGACTACCAGCTGAATGAGTTTTTGCTTTATTGTCAGGTCAAATTACTGCCCATTTCCGCTCCATTTTCAATATATTCCAATGCTCGTACTGAAATGGTTTTCCAATAATATTAGCAAACATTTCTTTTGTCATCAACCCGACAAACATATGAAATTATTCGCTAATAGTTCAAATATCAAATAATAGTGTTCAATTTAAAAGTTTACATCTTACATTATTTTGCTCTGTGTCCACTTTGTTCCGAGTCTTTCAATTTGACTATAAAACCGGCAAATGGTCGTGATTTTGCATTTATCAATCCAACGACTTTTAATAGAAGATTGAGAACGCTCTTTGATTGCCCCATGTTCTGGCATTGCAAGATTCTTTGCCAAAATGCACCACCTTGTTTGCTCATTCCCAAGAATCATGATCTTTGCTCATATTAAGCCACGCAGACACAATTAATTTATCTTCTTCTACAGAGAAGTTCTTCATCTCTAAGGACATTTTCTCAATCTTGGAACGACTTCATTTTGCAAATTACAATATCAGTGATTAGTCTCAATAGTATCATTATATAAATCGATGTCGCTCATAAGCAAATCGGGCTTGTTAACCATCATATTGCAAATCCATCTACAAAAATAAAAATAAATTATAATCAATTTAAAAATTAGCAATTTATAACGTATCCAAATAAATCTATCAATTATAAAATTTATAATCAATTTAAATAATGAGCAATTTATCAATTAAAAATTATAAATTTATCAATTTAAATTTAAAATTCAATTTGTCATCCTAAAAGAATGAGCAATTTATCAATTAAAAAATTATAATCAATTAAAGAATGAGCAATTTATAACATATACAAATCAATCTACCAATTATAAAATTTAAAATCAATTTAAAGAATAAGCAATTTATTAATTAAAAAATTATCAATTTGGTCAATTTAAATTTAAAATCAATTTGTCAATTTAAAGAATGAGCAATTTACTAATTAAAATTATAATCAATTCCAAAAATAAGCAATTTATAAAATATCATTAAAGAATTAATGAATGTAAAGAATTAATAAATTAACAATTTTGATTTAAAATCGTAATTTCATAGTTAAGAGGAGAAAGTCATACCCGTCCTCTTTCTCCTTCTTTCTTCCTCTTCCTTCCTCTTCCCCCTGCTTTCTTCCCTTCCTCCAAACGACGCTCTCGCCGCACAACGAGTCCGACTCCTCGCCACGTCGGACCTGCTGATTCAAGGAAGCCGAGATCCAAAGCTGTGGTTTTCACAAGCATCAAAAGGCAAGGATTTTCGGCTTGTCATTTTCCTTTCTCACCTGTAATTTTATGTGGTTTCAAATTTCAATATAGTCGTTGAGGAGCCGTTGTCCAAAACAAAGGCCATCAACTAGCTATTTTGCATCCTCAATCTTCTTTCCAAAGTGCCAAATATAAGACCCCATAAACTCGATGGCATTTTACACTCTCCGACTGCAATCTCCATTTGAGCTTCACTTTACCGTCGCCATTTTAAGCAGCTAGTAAGATTTAAGACTTCGACAAGAACTCCCAAGTGTAGCCATTTAACTCACTATATTTTGTGGGGAGAATTATTCACTTTGACCACGCCACATGCTTCTTTTGACAAATCAAATTAGTTTGCGCCTTTTCCCCGGGTTTAAAGTAAAAAATAATTTTTATAAATACATGTATATAATTCTTTTAAAATATTCATAAAAGTAATATTTTTACTTTTTAAGACGTTATTCATCAATAGTACTTTAAAATTAACCTTACTTGCTTTAAGGAAAATTTAAAATATATTTACCATTTTAAGGTTAATTTTCATCGACGTTGCTTAAGATTAATTTTGAAACCGCATTCACCATGGGAATGTAATTTATTTTTCAATGATGATAAAACTATTTGTTTTTCGAATAACAAGTAATAGTTTTTTTTTCTGTTTTTTTTATAGAAACACAATATAAATTTGCTTCACTTTCGGTTTTTCCTATTTCCACACAAAACATTGCCCCTGTTTCACGTTCATGGGCCCATGGCCATGGCCATGTGATTTGACTGGGTCAATAGAGAGAGAGCTACACTTTTCTCTCTTCCCTTTTTCTTTTCTTTCCTTTTCTGTGAAACCCCAGAAAATCCACGATTTTGGATAAAGGGTAAATCAATAATTTCGGTTGAAAACCGAATATTTCTTGTGTCTTGATGACGAAACAGACTCTCCGTTGAAATCGTCTCGGCGAGATTTAGCTACCATGTCAATTTTTTGTCGAATTCAAGTAGTCGATTTCACGCTGAGGTGCGGGAGGTGCTCTGACACATGGTTAGGGATGCCACATGGCACCCCAAGAGAATGACACTCGCATCAAGGAATGGCTCACAATTAGCCATGTGTGGAAATGAATCTCATACTCACACGGTTCCATGTGGGCAATGATGTCATAAAGAGGAATTAAGAAATAAAAGAAAAGATTGACTACGACAAATCCAATAATACATACTGAGAAAGCGAGATAACTTCGACCCATACTGTCAATGCCCATCCAAATGGGAGAGAATGACCAAAGGAGAAGAGAAAGCCGAAATGAGAAATGAGACGAAACGAAAAAGAAAAGAAAAGAAAAAAAGGAGAAAAGAAAGGAGAAAATGAACAAAAAGGAAAAAGAATTCAGAGAGAAGAAAGGAAGGGAAAAGGAGAAAGAAGGAAAGGGAAATGAGTGATTTCTAAAGCTTTGACGGGTCGGGGTTCGATACTTTGAGGACTAGAAGTTTGTGCACGCAAAGGGGATCTACGTAGGACATCAAAAAAGTTGGAGTCACAAACTCCACGTAGGTAGGATATATTTTCTACTTTGTTTACTTTTAGCCTAAGAGCTTCATAACAAGTGGTTGCTTACGGGAGGCCATGAGAGGCCATGTAAATTAGTTCCAAGACTGGGACTAAGGGTATGGATTTCACTTATCGCTTCACACAAATCATGGACTGGGAGTTAGGGTTGAGCTGGAAACAGAAGGTTTCTAGGTGCTATGGTTGTTTGATGTGATCACAATGATTGGAACCAAATTAAATTACATTCGTGAAGGGACCGAGGTGCCCCCCGTCGAATGGGTCCAAGGCCTGCGGACTCAGTCGCGGTGTTATCGCTTGCTCGAAAGTAACATGCAAGGTGTGAATATGCTATGTTGATGCATGCTATTTGATGTATTAACATGGTTTGCATGGAGGTAAATTATATGTATAAAATTATAAATTGTCCATGGTTTGTGAATGTTTCAGGTGTCATTCAGTATAACATGCGTAGTGACAAGATTACGCATTTCATATGCACGGCCACATCGCCACGCGTTCGTGTGGGTGCATGGTATGGTTTATTCACCAATGTTGGTGAATGGGTTTGAACCGGGTACCGACAAAGTCCAAGGTAGAGATTCACGAGGGTGTAAATGATCAAATGATAAATTACATGCTTCTGAGCAGAGTGTTAGTGTATCTCTGTGTAGAAAGGGTGTCCCAATGTTATTCACTAGACATGAACTCCTACGATTTTAGTTTGCGATAATGTTATGCTAAGGTATAAGGCCCCATGCAGGTAAACCCTAAATCCGTGGGGCCCACAAAAGAAAGAGAAAAGAAAAATCGTGTTTCATGAATTAAAATCGAGGTCAGTCTAATGGTTTAGTCATGGTGTCAAACACCGATGATCGGGTTTTATTCTCACTTGGAATCAAGTGAGGGAGCCTGGCCAGATTCAGTCAGGAGCATGAGGGGTCGATCTCATGCATGAGATAGTCATTTCATATATAATAGTGCATAATTGTATGGAATGTGATTAATTGTTTATATATGCCACAGATACGCATTTTAAAGGGAGTAACCTTGTAGGAAAACTTTCTGATCGGGTGTAAGACCCGAGAAAATTCCAATTTTTGGAAAATGGTAAAATCGTAATTTAAAAACCAAATTATTCTCTAGATCTCTGATGATGAAACCATTTTTACCATCAATCGCCTCTCGCTAAATCTAGTTTAGCACATCGAATTTCATCGACTCCGGACAATAATTTGCATCGTTTTCGAGGCAACCAGTATCGGTGCCAGAAACGATATTTGATGTGACGAAAGTCACATATAACATGTACTCATGGGCCAAGTGTTGTACAGCAGAGAAATGATTGAAATGGAATGCAAATGAGATAGTGCCAACATCGAAAAATCCAAACTTGGGGACATAGATAGCATTTTAGGAATTGTTTAAATGATAATAAAGCCAAATTAGCAAATAGTGATCTTCTCAAACAAAAGGAGACCAAAAATGTGAAAAAGGGAAAAATGTGCAGGGGCTTACAGGGGTTGAAAATGGTGATTTTCTAGAGAGAGAGAGCCATACTTCTCTAGATTTACAAGGCATCCGACCATTTGATTGCTTCTTGGTAAGAAGGAAAGTTGTTCTTAATGGTGGAGAGGACAACGCAGTGGACTCCTGGGCTTTGAGTGAGTTTCGGCCAAACCCGTGAGGTGTGTGGGTTTATCCTACTTGGTTTTACACTTTATTTAAGTGTTTTGTGATGTTTGAGTCGCTTGAGCTTGAAAGCCGCTTTCGACGGTCCTGAAATCTTGGAACCGAGTTGCTTGTAAATTCTTGAAACCAAATGGACAAAGGCCGTGGCAGTGGGTGGACTGCTTGGGGCTGCTAGGGTGATTTATGCTCTAAGTTGTGGCTTTTGTATGTATGAGGCCGATTGCCATGGAATTTGGTCCACAAAGATTTTTAACCGATTGCTGAGAAGGATCGTGAACAAAGGACCCGAGGGTTTCACCGTCTACGTGAATAAGTGTTCAGAAATATTTTCGTGAGAAATTGTGTTTGGATGAGTAATTCAAATTGAATTGCTCGTGTTTGTTAATTAGCCCACGTGAGCTAATTTTTGTATAATGGATTGAATTGTTTGATGTCAATGGCTTGAATTGTGTAGTAATAGTAGGTTACTACATGATTTTAATGTGTTAACATAGTGTCACAAATTATAAAATATAATTGTGCTCAGAGGCCATTGGAAATAGAATTATGATTAGTTCAAGTGAGCTAATTTGGGAGTTGCTGGATTGAAATTGCATGATATGTTTTGTGATTTAATTATGTAAATATATGCATGATGATATATTTGCATGTGTTGTATGAAAAATGATAAATGGCATAGTCGTGCATTTCATAGTGCACCGGGGTAACCTAGAATTAGGTGTGAGGTACGACATGATTTTTTGAAAAACGAACATGACAAGGGAAAAGCGACTCACAGGATTTAATTTCCTGAGAATGGGCTTGAGACGGTCTAACGCATCACGGATGAGGACCATGACTGTTTCGAAAGGTTCTCCAACACATTCGCCTCGTAGGGTAGTCCCATATTTTTACCGATACTGCAGTATAGTTTCGAAAACAACAAGAATTGTTTTGAAATGATTATTTTTCTATACATGGCTTAGTAAGTGTGAGTGAGTCTGAGAATCTGAGACATGGGATGACATGTGACATTCAAGTAGGATTCACGATTTGCTTAAATGTGTGTTTATATAGGAGCATCGATACGCACTTAGGGTAGAGTAACCCATTTAGGTGATTCCACCATCAAGCATTAGCTTACCTGTCGAGGGAACATATTTTCGTGTACAGTAGCTCGGCGAGACGTCATCTTGGGGAGGCCGATGAAGAAAGCTCAGTCAGGGTTTTGATAGTTTTTTGCTTCAACATATTAAAATTGTAAACCTTTACTATATGTTTCAGGTTAAGAGTAATTTATTAACTTCAAACAATGGTATATAGTCGATGTATGATGATGTGGGTATTGTAGCATGGGCCTGTGGAGGCCGTTTTATTCATATATATCTTCATGTCAGATGTTGACAGCTTGTTCTGCAGGCTTCCCGTACAAAAAGCGAGACTCGCCCGATTTTCGCAGAGGCCGAACACCTGACCTTCACGAGTGTTTCCGCGTATCGATTTCGTGGTAGTCAATCTGACCCTCGGATTGGGGGAGTCACACCGGGCATCACACCCCATCGTGGGACCCCTTCAGTAATGTGGAGTATCCAGTGGAGACTCGCCCTGCAGGCCTTCGCTGAGAAGAAAGCCGACTTCCAGGGTTTCTTGAAAGTAAATATTTTGTAAAACATGTATAAATGTTTTTTTGTAAAATGCATGAAAACTATTGGAATATAGTTGAATATTTTTTATGAGTATGGTCACATGGACCCGACGCATATTTTTACTCATGTATGGTCTCATGATATGAGACACACAGGATTTCCGCAGGTTGACGGGTTGTCAACGGGATCCCCTGATTTGGGGCGTCACAGTTGGAAAACACCAAATCTCCATGAAGATTTCTTCCTCGTATAGTCCACAAAAATTAGCTGGAAAAGTAACAAATTTAAAACTTTTCGACTTTAGTAGCCTTGAAGGCTTCTGTAGCTGTTATTTTTGTAAAAAAAATTCTCTATTTTATTTTTCTTTTTCTCATCGGATCAATCATAAACCAACATGTCACTGACTTAGTCTTTCACTTATCTCTAGTGCGGCACTTAGACAACCCGCTTATCAAGTGTCGCAAGTCAACCTCCCATTTGCCCCGCTTCGCCATGCTCGCCTTCTACCCATGGCTCGATGCTAAGATAACTCAAGCAAGAGAACACTTGGAAGAAATAAACCTATTAAAAGAAGAACTCTATACAACACTTTGTAGCTCTCAACTTTGGTAGTTTGGAAAATGAGTACACCATCTATATTTATAAACCACCTATGAAACACAGAGAACCTTGAAGGTTTCTTTACAAATCAAGAGAGTTCTAGAATTCTTTGCTATGTACATGGGACTTTTCAAACTTTCCGAACCTTCCACATTCTTTAGCAATGGAGGTCTTTCCAAGTTTCAAGAATCTTCCTACCTCCCATATTGTTCATTTATTTATTCTTTATCTTTTTATATATAGAACAAAGATTAATCTATTTCTATTTTTTAACATAGTAATTGATTTTTATTATATTTTATTAATTTAATAAGTAGAAAACCACATATGAATCCATACAAAAGTAACAGAGATATCTACACATGTCTACTTATTTATCTAAATATAAAATAATATTATGTTATTTTATATAATTATATATTTCCTCTTTTTTTATTTTTCTAAGTAATAGTTAAAAACAATAATTTCAAGTTAAAACCCTAGCCTCTTCTATTTTTTCTATGTGCTCCTCTTCTAAGCCCTCTTTTCTAGTTAATAAGAGGTTAATTTTTTACCATTTTAGCCTTAAATCACCAATCTATGTGTCTTTCATCATCATCTTTTCTCAAGAAAGTGGCTCTTCCACACATTTGAATTCTTTTAATTTGTTTTTCATAATTTTATCATCCACTTGTTTCGGCATGTGATTGCGTGTTGTCTTGGTACGACGATCGGATTTTTCACCATCTTACTAAGCACGCTTACTAGTATATATGTGAGAGATTCAAATGGTAAAGCATATTCGATCACACAAAGACAACAAATTAAATCATGGTAATAGATATGCTATAGATTAGAGTCATAAATATTATAGTCATTAAACTATTCGTCATTAACTGGTCATATGGATCTTCTAAAGTTTTTAGAGAATTTGATTTTGTTTTTTCTATGGAATTTTATTACTATTGGATCAATAAAATTATCTATTTTAAAAAAAAATCTTTAAAAAACTCCTTATAATATTAATTTTTTTTTTATAAATTTATTTGGGAAAATCCTCTTCCTTGTGGTCATTCATGAAATTTTATTTTGTAATTTTTTGTTTTATATCCATTCATGTATTTATCAGGCCATAGGTTTTTATTATATTATAAATAATTAATATCAATGTATAGACACAAAGACATTTATTTAGTTGTTTTATTTATAAATAATTATGTCCTCTATATAATTGTATATCCTTTTATAATTCAAGAAAAAATAGAAAAATGCTTTTAAATAAAAATATATCATTTAATTTTGTACAAGGATATTATTATCAATTTATTTTCTTTCTTTTGTTATTTCCATCAAATCAAATGAAACAAAATAATAATTTACTCCAATATATAATATCATTAATAATGAAAAAAATTAAAATTTTTTTTTCCTAGATAACCAAATATAATGATATTGCTTTGACTATGCTAGAAAGATTCGATGATGAGATGCAAAATTAAGGTAGCTCTTCGAGTCTTGTCCCAAACTAATAAAAATTTTTAGAAGATTACCAAAAAATACTTTCTTGAAAAGCAACCATCATCCAAAGTAGTATATCTATGTCACATTTGAATTTTTATTAGTTAAAGTCAATGATTTTAACTTAAAAAAATTCCCTAATGTCATAATTAGTGACTGCGATGACAATTTAAAATTTTTTTAATGGCATAGCCTTACAACCTCACATTATCGATGTATATGTCGTGTCCAAACATACTAGTTTGAGCATTATTTTGGTTTCTAATCTATATTTATACTTTTTTAAAAAACATATTTTTGTCCAAAACCTACTTCTCTCTATTTATCGATTTTTTGTTATCTTTTTAGAGATTTCACTCAGGATTGATGCGGGGCATTCTCAGTGGAAGCTCACTCATAGGATAGCCCTTTCATTTCCATCGAGTTCCTGCTTTCCTCAGATTCAACCCAGACTCCAAATCTTTGCCCGGAAGCATCTTCGTACCAACCGTGAGCTAGTAGCTGCCTTGATACCGCGTAGATGCCTCCCATTGACTAAAGCACCCTAGGTCCCGTTCGACCCCGGGGGAGGCGAAAGGAACTCAAGTGGGAATGAGATATCCTATGAGTGAGCTTCCACCAAGGGTACCCAAGTGAGGTGGTCACGGCGGTAAGTCTCACACAGTGTTTTTTATCAGGTTCACAGACAGTGGCTCATCGTGTTCACTACCACGGGTGCTCTGTGTCTCACCTCACAGATGCTTCAAAGAGCTTCTTTCGGTCGTAGAGCTGAACTCAGACCAGGCTTGTCTCCGGGGGGAGCATTACTACCAACCGAGCCAGTAGCTCACGGTAGTGATGCTCCCCATCGACCTAAGCCCTCGTCCCTGGTCTCGAGCCTCACGGAGGCGAAAGAAAATGCCCAGGGGAGGGCATGATATTCCCGTGAGTGGGACTCCACCAAGGGCACCTGGTTACGGCTGGTGGACCCTACTGGGCCACCTGAAGGGCACCCCGTGGTCACGAAGGGCGTGGACCCCACAATAAAAGGCGCTTTATTAGACTCTGCCTCGTGGACACCACGGGTTTCTTCTCAGCCACCATACCACTCACCGAGTCACTCGCATAACCTGGGGATCTGAAGCAGTCCACGGGAAGACTGCACCAACCGAGCTACGCCCGCCTGGTACCCGAGATGCTTCCCACTGACCAAAAGACCCCAGGGTCCCGGGTTCGACCCGGGAGGCGAAAGAACTCAAAATGGAAACGTGGCGATATCCTACGAGTGAGCTTCCACCCGGCGGCACCCATGAGGTGGTCACGAAGGGTGGGGGTCTCACATTTCTCTCTTATCTCTTTCTTTCCATAGCTTTTCTTCCTCACATCTTCACTTTTCTATTGTTTTCTTTTGGGTCAATCCTATTCCTATCCATGTCAGTGAAAAAATGAACTCTAAACTTTCTTCTCGCTCTACGGAAGAAAAGCAAGACTCTAATAAATGGCTCTTATGTAAATGTTTGATTTGTGATGTTGTAATACCCGTAATTTTAATTGATGTGTTTTAAATTGAATTATTAAATTTAATTTTCCTAGGTATATTTTATTAACTTAAAGAGTTATTCGGGGACATAATATGTTATTTTGACCCTACAAATTATGTAAATAATTATCATTATGCATTAATTGTAATATATACATTTTATATTATCATAGATTTTAATTAGATAAAGGCCCAAATCAAGTGTAATTAGGGACCTAATGGCATGGTTTAAGCTTGAGGAGAGATTTAAAACAAATTCTAAGTGGCACTTTACCAAATTCCATCTCAACTCTCCCCACCTTCTCTCTCCCCGACACCTCATGGCGCGCCACCCCTACCGGCGCCATTCAGCCGATTCCGGCCACTGATCTGGCCGTCCGACACCGGGAAAAGGTAATCCCCACCTCCGGCCACCCTTGTATTGCTTCCCACCCGTCAAGCTACCCGTCTCGCCGAATCACCGCAAAGGCCTCTCCTCGGCCCCTTGCCGCCGACTGTCCGCCATTCGGCCACCTCCGCCCAAACCGACACCGACCGAACCTCTCCCCAAAACTTAAGGATCCACCCTTTATCGACGCTCCAAGGTCGCTTTGCCTATTAACTGAGGTGGAGCTCTCACGGAGTCGGGACTGTTTCGGGCCGACCCGCCACTCCGTGGTCCCCGACTAAAACGATCACATTTTCGCTTCCTCGAGCTGGGGTCATCGCGGTGTCCTTAGAATCTAATTCCAAGAACCTCAAATTTTCCGGCCACCGTCGGTTTCGCTACGACCGAAGCGTGCCGAAATGCGAACGCTCGTCTCGCTCCGCGGTTCCGACTGCACCTGGCCGTGATAATGAGCCAGAAGAATATATACCCAAACGTGTGGGAACTCTAATCGGTATTTGTCCGAAATCGATTTAATTGTTCAAATAATGTATGTTGAATATGTCCACTTATTTATCACGCTGAATTAGTTACTGTATTGTATGATCCGAAGTAGTTAGTAAGATTGATTGTGTATATTGCGAATACAATTGTTGATTTGATGGATCGACTAGCCCGCAATAAAAATTGTAGTTGTGCGGCCCGTTTCTGTTTGATTTACTGTGTATATTGGAAATGTTATTTAGCGTGTTCCGACTTGTTTTACAGAGTTAAGTCCGCTTAGGGAGGTTCACGAATTTCTAGAGAATTTAGACGTGCTTTATATCTGGGCCTAGCCTCAGGAATTGTCTAGTCGAAGTCTGTAAAGCCAATCTTAAACCTCAATCTTGATATTGATTATGTCTTTTCTATTCTAGATTGTCCGACAAATACGCCAGGCAAATTGAGGCGAGAAGCCGCCTCGAGACCCGATTTTCGCTGAGTTGATGACATATAGTTTATGACACATCATCCGCATGCATCGTGACAAGATTTACGCCATTAGGCTACACCCCATCATCACGCATGATTATTACTATTGGAATTGTATTTACTATGGTAACTAAATTATTTAGTTGTTAAGTGAAATTATATCCGCATATGAGATCATATGATGACGGATGTGGAGCGTATTGTTTGGAGGATATTGTCAGGTACTGTATTTGAAATGTCTGTAATGGGAACTATAGTAGGACATACCACCAGTGGGTTACATCGTGACCGCGCAAGCACCTAAGATTGACTACTTATGTTATAGGTTTATGGTTATGGACATGAGTTCCCGGTCGAGCCGCTTTCCTGGATGCCTGAGGTAAGGTCCCCGGGGTTGAGCCGTTACCTCGGGCGCCGGCTGGTGGATTATGATATGTTAGCGGCTGGAGGTAAGGACCCCGGTTGAGCATTCTCCTGGGCGCCCAGCCATAGGGCTATTGATTGCGGTCACCGAGTTAAGGACCCGGTCGAAAGATTCTGGGCGCTGGCCTCATTGGATTAAAGGAGCCAGTGGCTTATAGTATTGGAATATGTGGTCCTACTAATGTCTCACACATGTAATATTTGTGTTATGACATGAACTATGCTGGTGTGCGTATACATGATTATGTGAATTTCCTTTTATTAATATACTTTACTACCATGTTTATATTATGAATTACTATAAGTATGTATAGCATTTTGGTTGTGGATATGTGAAGAATTATAATATTAACTCACTCGAGACCATACCACTATTTTCACATCTCAGATCTTCGAGAAACCGTCAATTTCTTTCTTTCCTTCACGCAAGGTTACATACCATATATAGTATTAATCTTTGTCTATTTAATCTGTGTCATCGCAGCATTTCGAATATTAGTATGTTTTGTAATTCGATAATTCCGTTCATTTTGTGTATGATGACTGCATATGGGATCGAGACTTTATTTCTCCCTATTGATGTTTGCATCCATGATATTATATATATGCATGTGGATATATAGGCAAAAAAGATCGTGATGATAGCCTATGATGAATATTTAATAAGACTTGCTACTGCTCTTGCAGCCTTATGCCTTCCCATTCCCTAGCTACGGCCATGATTCCCGTAGTCAGGGTCGTGACAGATGTGACTCTTTCTTTTATTTACTGGCTGTTATTAGATGATTGTGGAATATAATTTTTTTTCTTTATTTTGGTTTGATGGGAGTCTAGAATACTAAGAGTCACAATTTCTTGTTTACTCAGTTTTTCTTTATTTTTAACATTTCCCATTTAGATTTTAGTTTTTACTCCGTGTTACCTTAACGGTGTTTTAGTTTTATCGACGATTCAAATAAAATGAATAGATTTGTTTTAAAAATATTGACTGCTTAGCCCTCTTTCCATACAATTAGACATCATTAAGAATATGATTTTAAGATAAATTTAAAACCAAATTCAACAAATGTGGTTTTAGGATAAATTTAAAACCCCATTTACCAAATGAGGTTTTTAAAATTTTACCTAAAATCAGTAGCTACAAAACATGATTTAAAAAAATTTACCTTAAAATCACATTATCAAGTAAAATTTAAAACTTACCTTAATCCGTATTCACCATGAATAGATTTTCTTTCAAATTATTTTTATTTTAAACTCCATGAATTTGACGTTTCTTCTATCTCCTCCCACCGTGTGCGCATCCTCCCACCCCACTTCACATGATTCATTCCTCTCCGAAGGTTTGACCAATCACAAAGTCCATCATTATTCGCAGTATAGAGAAGTGGAAATATGGGATTGTAAATCTATATATTAGAGTGGGTCAGTCCAAAAATTTGGGAGGGCTTGATCGCAAAATAAAAATCTAAATAAGACCTGTGTCGTATCACAAATTTCTAAATAGCCCATGGTTACTCCTGCCCTGGCGAGGTAGCCCTCAGCTAACTGCTTTTGATTTTCTCTCGCTTCATTTCTAAACAAAGAAATAAATGTTTTTTTCCAATTTGTTTTTAAATTTAATATTTATTTATAAAAGTATGAAAAGGAATCACAAACATAATGTAAGGAGAATAAAATATTTCTTTTATTCGATGAAATCCTGTCAAAAGGTCACGCCTTTCAAGCTTAAGATTAAATTTATTTACAAAGTACCAATACTGAAAGAGTAATTATGAGGCAAGTCAAGTGAGAATAAAATATCAGGAATAAAAAACAAAGAAATAATGTAGTGGAAGACCAATAATATATTGAATTGCATGAATTAATGAAAATTATGTAGTCTGTTGTAAATACTATATATATATATATATATATATATATATATATATATATATATATAAAGAGAGAAGGAAGAAAGAAGCTTTAGACTAAAAGGAGATGAGAATGTGAAAGTATTATTTCCATGATACCTTTGTTAAAGCGATTACGAATGCCTTTTATGTGACTTATAAAGATGGTTCAAACTATTCACTTTAATGGTGAGTTATGAAATTCCATAAATGGAGGGTTAATGAATGTTCATTTTAAATAAACAATGTATGTAATGACCCATGATGGTTATTCATCACCCATATAAATGCTTCAATTTATAACACTTCCTTCGAATTTAATTACCCATTAAGAATTTGCTTCATTAAAACCTTACAGTAAACCAATGGGATAAAACCTAGCGTAAGGAAAAAGAGACAATATTCATATGATGCTGTTGATTGTTTCTGTCTATGAGACTTATGAAAACTGCCGGTAAAACCTAGTTCTGCTTTTAACATATATCCATACATGTAATTTCGCCTCAAAGAATGAGGGCTAGAGGTAATATATTTAAGCTATTTCCATTTTCTTGAGAAAAAAAATGCGTAAGAAGGCAAGAGAGTGAGGTAATTTGAGAGCAATCCAACTAAGTATGGTATGAGAGAAAGATGCTTTCTCATGATAGCCTATAGAAAACACCAAATCTCATGAAGATTTTTCCTCAGATAGTCCACAAAAATTAGCTAGCAAAGTAACAAATCTGAAAACTTTTCGACTTTAGTAGCCTGAAGGTCAGAGGCAAGTATTTTTGCAAAAAAAAATTTCTATTTTCTTTTTTTTCCTTTAATTTTACCAACTATAAACCAATATGTCACGACTTAGTCTTTTCACTAGCTTCCCTGCTTTCTTCTAAGCCCCTTCCGTTAATAAGGAGGGTTAATTTTTTTTACTCATTCTTAGCCTTAAATCACCAATCTATGTGTCTTTCTATCATCTTTCAAGAAAGTGGCTATTCCATATAGATTTGAATTTTTAATTTGTTTTCGTAGTTTTATCAGCCCACTTGTTTCATGTGATCGTGTTGTCTTCGTACACCGACTAGATTTCACCGTCTCATTCGCGACGCTTACTAATTTTATAATTTAATAATTATTTTTTTCAAATAAAGTATTTCAATCTTAAAAACTCTATTAAGTTTCTTCTTTATTGTAAGGAAGATGTCACTTTGTAAAATCTTCCATAAGCAAAGGTAACACCCGCCATCATAACCAAAAAGTGTTGTCTTCGATACTTCTTTAAACAATTATTTAGTCTTTCCATTCCTTCCCCAATTTATTTACGAACCTTAGTTAGGAAAAGAATAATATTTTTTGAATAAAAAAAATAATCTTATTTTCATATATTAAAATCGTATAAAATATGATCACTACCAAGAAAATTAAGTTTTTCTACTCCCTTACATTTACTATGGTAATAAGTTTAAATTATCACAAATTTTCAATACACTTATTTTGTTAAAATTAAATTGTTCTTTGACGCTTCTATATAATTATTTTTCGATAGTAACTCGCCACAAAGAAATAACCAAAAGACTATTGCAAGACTTATACCAAGACAAATAATTTATTGATATAATTTTATCATATATAATTTATAAGAGTAAGTAAACTTTTATAAATAAATTTTCAATGTAAATTATTGATTGCTAAAATAGTTTTATTATAATATCATAATTTTAAAAGTTTTTATTGTCTTATTCATTGTAGAAAAAATCGAATGAGGTATTTTACATATATCAAAGATATTATAGCTATTTTGACACAAAATATCAAGTAAATAAAAAATTAATCAATACAAATGAAAATATTTCAAAATTTATAAACAACAGAAAAGTAATAATAGAAATTTTGAGGTTGTTTACTTAAAGAAATTGATATTGTATGATATAATTTGTGACATTCAAAAATAATATTTAGAAATTAAAAGTAAATCTTATTAATCCTGAATATAAAATATTTTTGATGATGCCTCGTTTTCAACCTGAACTGGTCATGAAGGGTCAGTCAGCCCGACTCAAGGTCAGCCGGCGAGCCGAATGCTAATCACCAGGTATCTCAGAGGGCCGCAAAGTGAGCCGCGGCTACGGAAGTACTTTCCGCAAAACCAAGGAAGAAGGAGGACGGCAGGCTTCGCCGTGGCCGCCCGGCGCTCTAAGCCGATTCCGCTGGGAGAAAAAAGCCAATGCCTCGGGTGCTCGGCCTTGGCATACCTTTAGTGTCGAGCGGTCTTGTATTTGTATGGGTCACGTCCCATTTGGACGATGATTGTAGTTCTTCCTCGAGGATAGGCTTCACGTAGTCATCCTTAGATTCAAGAATGGATTAGTCAAAGGAGTTTACTTGAATAATCCTTCTTCCTTATCGGGTATATTCAACTAATGGTTTTTCACCGCTTTCTTCCTCTTTATAATGTGGATTGATAGGACGCCTTTTAAGGATCATTCTATCATCTGTTATTTGTAGAGATATAGTTTGACTGGCCGTGTATGGGCCTTCCTGTTCTCCCAATTCCATGTTCTGGACCTAACGGGCTGGGCTATTGCTTCGCTGTTATGGAAGGATATGTACATTTGAATGACCCTCACCGGGCCCTTCAATGGGCGAGTTAGATGCCCGACCCAGCTCTATATCCTTATCAAGTTAGCCCCAAATTTCTCATGGCATCTGATCAAGGTAATAAGGGTCAGTGGATTAGTCCCGCGACGGCTGTTATTTCCCGTGTCCGCTTGGATGCGATTCATCGACCCGTCCGCCGCCATATGTTACCTGTGGGCCTTCCAGCTCGCTACTTCGTGACTCCGTTTTTCTTCCCTTGTTTCGTCGACCCTTCTAGTCTCACTTCCTTTAAATTTCCATAACTCCCCTTTTGTCTTTATATTTCTTTGGCGTTTTGTATTTCGCTCTCCGATTTTTCTATCCGTTCAAATGGCCAACCTTTCTCGCTTTTCTTTTCATTCCCGGGTCCGCATCTCTGGTCCCACTGCGGCTTCTTTCTTCGATCGATACGACGAGGCCCTGTGGTTCAGCTTGTTCGATTTCGCTTTGCTACGCCATGGGTCCTAAACGTTCTTCCTCTCAGACATGATTCCTCCTGGCTGGATGCTTGGCCCCGCAGTCAAGCTTCCACTCTGCTTGACTGCTTCGGTCTCTCAACTCCGCTCCGAGGGCGCCTCCCCCTTCCCTGTGGCAGGAAAAAGAAGATAAAACTCATCAAATATCCTAGGGGTCTGACTACCTTAGGACCGCCTCACATTCCGTGAAAGTGGGTCCCAAAGATAAGGCCTTTATATGAGCCTACTCTTTTGTTGAACGATTCGCCTCTTCCCGGTTTGTATATGGTCTCTTGATTTGACTCGTTAATGCTACCCTCCGTGCCCTAATTATGATAAGTTTTTTCGAGGTCGCACTTGATAACGACCTCCTTTTCCACGCACTTTCATCAAACAAGTTCTTCAACATTTTCACATCCGCTCTCTAACCGGCCCCCAATGGTCAGGGGCATTTTAGTGGGTTTGTCGGTCTTTTAGAGACAGGGACTCTATTGGTCCCTAATGTGGCTTCGCCTCCCGCATCTTTAATCCGACATACCGCCGAGGGCTTATTTATTTCGCACGTCCCGAGCCCTTTGGTGATTTCCGACCTTCCTTCCTTCTCTCATAGACACGGAAAGTTCGATATTTCTTGTCATGGCTCCAACCGAGTACAACTTTAGATAGGAAGACACCCCTGCGACCTAAACGCTGAGCACCCCCTCGATAACCTTCTGAGTATTATCCTTCCTACCTTGGTTTAATTCATCTAAAGCTCCGCTTGTGGCTACTCTCGACTCCAGTTTCCTTTATATTTTTTTTATGCCTCGCCTTGAGCTTAGCGACGTAAGATACCACCGGTCGCCTTGTTTTGGCTGAATGCTCGCTCGTCCCACGCAGAGCTGCAAGGCCTGATGTCCCCGCCCGTCCTATTCCTCAAGTCCATAAAATCTTCCGCTTTAGGGCCTTCGCTCCCCACTGGGAGTTTTCGAGCCCGTGGTCAAGCCCTTGCACCAGGGGAGATTTTAGCTCATCTGGAAGGGATATCTCGAAAACCTCGGAGCGCAAAGAGGAGGAGAACAGATTCTCCCAAGAGGGATCAGCCAGTCCGCAACAAAGTTCAGAGATCAGAGGTTCCTTCAAGTCCCCTTATCCCAAGGCCCGAGCGGTCCTCGTCCCCGTCGTCGAGACCCGGTTCCTTGTTCGCCCCCTCTGGGCCCGTCGCAGAGGCGGATCTCACGAGGGCGCTGGACAACAAATTAGCCAGCCTTGCCCATAACTATAGGGAACGCTCCTTCAGACCCTGCCAAGCCATCTCCTGGGAAGGTGGCCGAGTCGAGTAGAAACGAAATCGAAGGTCGATGAATTCAAAGATTCACCGCCTAATGTCAACTTTCTACGGTGCTTCTTCGCTTCATCCATCCTCAATGATTCTGATGTCGGTGAGTCGTTATTGCCTACATTTATATTTCGCCTCGTTTTCCAGGATTTGCTTCCTGCAGTTTATAATTATGTTAACTTTCGCCGGTTTTATGCCAAGTTCTAATTTTGTTTGTTCAGCAGTCGCCATCATCAGGTCAATAAAGCAAGCCGAATGAGAAACATGCGATCGCCCGAATTTATAAGGCCAAAGTGACTACTTAATTTCCTGAGCGGGACGAGCCGCACGGTGCGCATTATCTAAGAAATAGAAACACTTACGCCAACCGGCGAGACCTCGCTTCGGGCCAGATCGCCGGCGAAGAGGTCCCAGGCTTCGATCGACCGCGAGGAAAGCTTCGGCAGGTTCAAGATGAACTTCGTGATTCGCAGATGATTTGCTGAAGCTCGAGGGCCGCAATCCAGCTTCAGGTGAACTTCAATCGTTGGGAGGAACTTATCATTTCTGGCTTAACAACCGATCCGCGCGAGTCGCGCGATCACCTGGTTCGACGAAATATAGCAACCAGCCGGGCCTGGCCGGAGATTTCGAGGGCAAGGTATCAGCCGAGATCGCCAGACATGAGTCCTTCGTCGTGGGATTTATCAAGACAAATTTAAGCGAGGAGTGTCGCGTGACACGCACTCAAACCTATCCGCGCGATGATATGGTCGTTCGCAGGGATGTGAGATTCAGTAAATCGCGTAGACCAAGCCGGTGGTCAAATGGGCTTCCTGATGGCTTGTTTTTCAAATAGAATACCGCTGCACTCGATCCTGATTTCGGGAATTCGACCTCCCAAGCGATGGAGAGGCAGAGGAATCTTTTGGTACAAACGAATCCCCAGAGCCTAGTACTCATGCTGAGGTCCCTTCTCATTCTTCTTCGTCTGATACTTGACATCCGAGGCTCGACCCCGCTAATTTTATTATGCTTTTTCTTTTTTTCTTTTTTTTGTTAGACCTGGGGCCTAATACCTGTATTAACCCTCTTTTTTTTTTTTAAATGGATACTCGCTCCCTGGGAATTTTATGTTATTTGCTCTTCTTTCTGACATACGCCATCTGAGTCGAGGATCATAGAAATTTAGTCCTCAGACGCTCTTAAACTTTCTTGCGCATCGCTCGTCTACCAGCCGTGGAAGCTTCCTCTCGGCAAGCGACTCGTGCAAGATGGAACTTTGCGGTTCGGGGCCTGTAATTTCACTGCCCACCCGCGATGTCGACCTATCCTTTCATTTACGCCTCGGCTTCGAGTTCGTCTGTGTTGTGGCTCACAAATGTATGTGGTCGATTAGAGCTTGATTATATACGCCGAAGGAGGTCTCAAGAACTCACAATAGGAATTAAGGAGGAACCATTCGCTTGGAGTACGTTGAAGGGCCTGGCCTAAAGAAATAGAGACGTCGTCGGCTGATAGAGAGCCAATGAGATTTCAGAGGAGCCTGCTCGTTCAAGCATGTTGGAAAGGCTCCTCGCCCTGACACAGAGGGAGCCTGGCTCAGATGTGCCGTGAGAGCTCACAACAGACTTGGTGGGGTGGAGGAGCCCGTCTGCTCAAGTACGCTGGAAGGGCCTGCCCGGCTAAATGTAAGGAGCTCGTCCGCCCGTGTCAAGGGAGCTCGCCAATGAGACTCAGGGAGGAGCCCGCTCTTGCTCAAGTACAGCGGAAGACTCCGCCCCGAGCAAAGAGAAGGAGCCTGGCTACCGTGCTGGGCGGAGAGCTCACAATGAGACTGTAGTGGGAGGAGCCCGTCTGCTGAAGTACAAAGGAAGGGCCTGCCTGGAGCAATATTGGAGCCCGCCACCAGGTCAAGTGGGAGAGCCTGGCCAATGAGGCCTGTAGGGAGGGAGCCCGCCTGTTTCAAGTACAAAGCAAGGCCTGCCCCAAATAGAAGGAGCCTGGCTACCAGAGTCAAGGGGAGAACTCGCCAATGAGACTTTGCAGGGAGAGCCCATCTCTGTCAAGTATAGTGAAGGGCCTGCCCGAGCAAATAAGGAGCTCACACTCGGTCAAGGGAGAGTCACAATGAGACTTTGGTAGGAGGAGCCCGCCTGCTTCAAGTACCGTGAAGGGGCTCGCCCCCGATAAATAGGGCGGAGCTTCGCAGTCTGTGGCCGGGCGGGAGAGTCAATGAGAGTTGGGTGGAGGAGCCCGTCTGGTTAAGTACAAAGGAAGGGCTCGCCCCGACAAATGTGGCGAGCTCGCCTCGCCTGCGTTAAAGTGAGAGCTCACAATGAGAGTCAGGTAGGAGCCCGTCTGCTTGAAGTACGTTGAAGGGCTCATTCCGAGCAAAGAGAAGGAGCTCACAACCAGGCTGGGGCGGAGAGCTCACAATGAGACTCAGGAGGAGCCCAATTGCTTCAGCATGTTGGCGGCCAGCCCCGATAAATAGCAGAGCGGTGCCTCAGCCCGCTCAGGTCAAGGGACAATTTCAATGAGACTTCAGAGGGAGGAGCCTCGGTCAGTTTAGCACGTTGAAGGGCCTGGCCCCGATAAAGAGAAGGAGCTCGCCGCTGGGTGGCCGGGAAGCGGGAGAGCTCACAATGACTTCAGGAGGAGCCCGCCTGCTTCAAGTAATGTTAAGGGTTTGCCTGGAGCAAATGTGATGGAGCTCAAGCCGCCCGTGTTGAAGGGAGAGCTCACAATGAGATTTGCAGGAGGAGCCCGCTTGTTTGAAGTACGTGAAGGGCTCGCCCCGATAAATAGAAGGAGCTCGCCACCAGGTTGGCTGAGAGCTCTGGCTCAATGAGACTTCAGTAGGAGGCTCGCTCCGCTCAAGTGACAAAGTGGAAGTGGCTCGTCTCCCAACAAGGAGCCTGGCACCGTGTTGAAGGGAGAGCCTGGCCAATGAGACTTGTAGGAGGAGCCCGTCTGCTTGAAATACCGGAAGGGCACGTCCCGATATAAATAAGGAGCTCACACCGCGGCCAAGGGAGAGTCACAATGAGCCGTAGGAGGAGCCCGTCTGCTCAAGTACAAACCAAGGGGCCTCGTCCCGAGCAAATAGAAGGAGCTCGCCCGTCGTGTTGAAGGGAGAGCCGCCAATGAGACTTGTAGGGAGGAGCCCGTCCGCTTGGAAGTGGGCGTTGAAGGGCCTGGCCCCGATAAAGAGAAGGAGCTCGCAATGAGACTGCAGGGAGGAGCCCGCCCGTCTGGGTACCGGGCGGCCTGCCCGAGCAAATGTAAGGAGCTCGGCTCCGGCCCGTGTCAAGGGAGAGCTCGCCAATGAGGACTTTTTTGTGGTGGGAGGAGCCCGCCCGTTTGGAAGTACGCTGGAAGGGATCGCCCCGATAAAGAGAAGGAGCTCGTCACCGCGGTTGAAGGGAGAGCCTGCCAATGAGACTGGTAGGAGGAGCCCGGTCTGCTTCGCACAAAGGAAGGGCTCGGGCTCGATAAATAGATGGAGCCTCACAAATTGTCAAGGGAGAGCTCAATGAGATTTTCAGAGGGAGGAGCCCGCCTCTGTTTAGCACAAAGTGAAGGCCGCCCCGAGCAACTAAGGAGCCTGGGTCTCGCCCGTGTTTAAGGGAGAGCTCAATGAGACTTTGTAGGGAGGGAGCCCGGTCCGCTCAAGTACAAAGCAAGGCCTGGCCCTGGAGCAATGTAAGGAGCCGCCACCGCAGGTTGAAGAGGAGAGCTCGCCAATGAGACTTGTAGGAGGAGCCCGCCCGCTTGAAGTACCCTGAAGGGGCTCGTCCCGATAGCCGTGGGGGCGAGCTCAGCCCGCCCGTGCCGGGCGGAGAGCTCAATGAGTCAGTAGTGGAGCAGCTCGGGCCTCTGCTTCGCAATGCTGGAAGGCCTGCCCCGATAAATGTGGCGAGCCTGCCCAAGCCAGGTCAAGGAGAGCCTGCCAATGAGACTCCAGAGGAGGAGCCCGTCTGCTTGGAAGTACAAAGGGAATGGCTCGCCCCGATAAAGAGAAGCGAGCTCGCCAAACTCGTGCCGGGCGGGAGAGCTCACACGAGATTTGTAGGGAGGAGCCCGTCTGGCTTCAAGTACGCTGAAGGGATCGCCCGAAATGAGGGAGCTCGCCCGCCCGTGTTGAAGGGAGAGCTCGCAATGAGACTTCAGGGAGGAGCCCGTCTCTGGTTCGGGGCACGTGGGAAGGGCCTGGGCCCCGAGCAAATAGAAGGAGCCTGCGCCCCAGGCCAGCAGAGCCTAATGAGATTCGTAGGAGGAACCCGTCATTGGGTACAAAGAAGGGCCTGGCCTGGAGCAAATAATGGAGCTCACACCAGGCCAAGGGAGAGCTCGCCAATGATTATAGGAGGAGCCCGCTTCCGTTTCAGTACAGTGAAGTGGCTCGCCCCGATTAATAGAGAGAGCTCGCCTCGCTCGTGGCCAAGGGAGAGCTCGTCAATGAGACTTGTAGGAGGAGCCCGGTCTGCTTCAAGTACAAGAAGGGCTCGGGCCCTGAGCAAAGATATAAGGAGCTCGTCACCCGTGGCCAAGGAGAGCTCACACGAGACTGTAGGAGGAGCCCGCCATTCAAGTACCGTGAAAGGCTCGGCCCCGATAAATGTAAGGAGCCTGGCCACCGCGGTCAAGGGGGAGAGCTCTGCCAACGAGTCGTAGGAGGTCGCCTGCCAGTCTCGCAAGGCCTGGCCCCGATAAATAGAAGGAGCCTGGCCCGTCAGGTTACGGGAGAGCCTGGGCCAATGAGACTTCAGGAGGTGAGCCCGTTTTGAAGTACAAAGGAAGGGCCTGCCCCGATAAAGGTAAGGAGCTCACATCAGTGGCAAGGGGAGAGCTCACAATGAGACTCAGAGTGAGTGAGCCGTCTGTCAAGTACGTTGAAGGGCCTGCCTTGATAAATAGATGGAGCCTGCCACTGTGGTCATGGGAGAGCTCACAATGAGATTCTGTAGGAGGAGCCCGTCATTTCAAGCATTGAAGGGCCTGCCCTGATAAAGAGAAGCATATCATGTCAACAAGTGAGAGCTCATTAATGAGACTTCGTAGGAGGAGCTCCGTCTCGCTTGAAGCACACAAGGGCTCTGCCTTGGATAAATAGATGGAGCTCACACTCGTGGCTGGCGGGGAGAGTTCGTCAATGAGATTTGTAGGAGGAGCCCATTCTGCTTAGCATGCTGGAAGGGCCTGGCCCCGATAAATGTAAGGAGCCTGCCACTGTGGTTAAGGGAGAGTTTGCCAATGAGACTTGTAGGAGGAGCCCACCGTTCAAGTACGTGGAAGCGGCCTGGGCCCTGATAAATGTAAGGAGCTCGTCACCGTGGCCAAGGGAGAGCTCGTCAATGAGACTTGTGTGGAGGAGCCCGTCTGGTTTCAAGTACTGTGGAAGGGCCTGCCCCGGAGCATAACAAGGAGCCTGCCACCAGGTCGGGCGGGAGAGCTCACAATGAGTCAGAGGAGGAGCCCGTCCTGGCCAAGTACAACAAGGGCCTGCCCCGAGCAAATGTAAGGAGCCTGCCTCGCCCGTGTTGAAGGGAGAGCCTGCCAATGAGACTCAGGAGGAGCCCGTCTGGTTGGGCATGCTGAATGGCCTGGGCCCCGGGATAAAGAGAAGGGAGCTCACAAATTGTGGTCAAGGGAGACACATCGACCAGAGGGAGGAGCCCGTCTGCTTCAAGCACGCTGGAAGGGATCAGCCCTGATAAATGAGAGCCATTCCTCGCCCGTGCTGGGAAGGGAGAGCTCACACGAGACTTCGTAGGAGGAGCCCGCCCTGCTCAAGTACAGCCGCGGCCTGGCCCCGATAAATGTAAGGAGCTCGCCACCCCGTTGAAGGGAGCTTGCCACCGAGATTTCAGGGAGGAGCCCGTCTGCTTCGCAGATAAACAAGGGCTCGGCCCCGATAAATAGAAGGAGCCTGGTCACCGCAAGGAAGGGAGAGCTCACAATGAGATTGCAGGGAGGAGCCCGGTCTGGGCTCAAGTACAAGGAAGGGCCTGCCCCGACACAGAGGGAGCCTGGGCTCGCCTGCGGTCGGGCGGGAGAGCTCACAATGAGACTCAGTAGGAGGAGTCCGGTCTGTTTAGCATGTTGAAGGGCTCGTCCCGATAAATGGGAGGGAGCCTGCTCCGCCCCGTGGCCAAGGGAGAGTCACAATGACTTTGCAGGAGGAGCCCGGGTCCCGTTTCAAGTACAAAGGAAGGGCCTGTCCCTATAAATGTATGAGCCACCGGGCCCAGGTTGGCGGAGAGCTCACACCGGTGACTCGCAGGAGAGCCCGTCTGCTTCAAGTACGCAAGGCCTGCCCCGAGCAAAGAGAAGGAGCTCGTTTCCCGCATGCTGAGAGCTCAATGAGACTTTTGTAAGGAGGAGCCCGTCTGCTTCAAGTACAAAGGAAGGGTCAGCCCTTATAAATAGATGGAGCTCACAAATTCTCGTGTCAAGGGAGAGCTCACAATGAGATTTGCAGGGAGGAGCTCCGCCTGTTTAGCATACATGGCCTGGCCCGAGCAAATAGAAGGAGCTCACACTGTGGTTTATGGGAGAGCTCGCTAATGACTTGTGGAGGGAGCCCGGCTCGCTCAAGTACGTTGAAGGGCTCAGCCCCGATAAATAGAAGGAGCTCACAATGTTGAAGGGAGAGAGCTTCACAATGAGACTTGTAGGGAGGAGCCCGTCTGCTTGAAGTACCGTGTGGCTCGGCCCTCGAGCAATAAGGAGCTCGCAATTGTCAAGGGAGAGCTCGCCAACGTGAGCTGTAGGAGGAGCCCGCTCGGTTCAAGTAGCTATGGCCTGCCCCGATAAATAAGGAGCCTGGCTACCAGGTTGGCAGAGTTTCGCCAATGAGACTTGTAGGAGGAGCCCGTCTGCTCAAGTAAAGTGGAAGGTCACCCCGATAAAGAGAAGGGAGCCACAATTGCGGTTGGCGGTGGAGCCTGCCACGAGATTTCATGGAGGAAGAGCCCGTCGCGGTGACGTAGCACGTCGCGCGCGCAAAAAAGTAATAAAAAGTAATTGCGTTTGCCCTGAGAAGAAGGAGCTCGCTATCTCAGGTTGGCGGGAGAGCTGCTATCGAGAGTTGTAGGGAGGAGCCTGCCTCGTTAGCGGCGTTGGAAGGGTTTGCCTCATAGCCAGCGAGCCGCCCGCTTCGCGGCCGGGCGAGAGCTCGCCACGAGACTTCAGTAGGAGGAGCCTTGCCTGCTGCACTGCCGTGGCTCGCCCCGATGAAAGAAGGAGCCTGGCCACCGTGCTGGAAGGGGGAGCTCGTCACGAGATTTCGTAGGAGGGGAGCCCGGTCTGCTTCAAGTGATATCATACTGGGTCCCGATAAATAGATGGAGCTCGCCACCAGAGCCATGGGAGAGCTCGCCAATGAGACTCAGAGGGAGGAGCCCGCCCAGGCGTGAAGTACGCCACCGCGCCTGCCCCGCCCGTGCTTCGGGCGGAGAGCCTGCCAATGAGACTTGGTGTGGAGGGTCGTATGTTCGCGAGCAGTGAAGGGCTCGCCCCGAGCAAATGTATGAGCTCACAATTCTCGTGTGTCAAGGGATACCACAAAGGGGAGCAACTCGGCTCCCGGCGCCGTGGCTCGTGAATCGAATGCCTCAGATGTCTCGAAAAGGGGCCAACGCATTATCGCTGATTTACGGAGAATTTAACGACGCGTGAGTTTCCATGATTTATTGAGAATTCGAACGACATGTATAAGCTTCCCAATATTTCAAATTTTTATATCGGTGGTTCGTCATTTTCAGATTCTTATGCTTGAGATTCGCTTTATTACAGTACGGATGTAGTTCGCCTCGATGGATGTCGACTTTCTACGCTTTCGCTGAAATTATCCGACGCTCGATCTCGCCTTCGGGCCTCTCTGCGTGTGGGAGCCTGTGGTTTTCCCTAGCTTCCCCTTGAATCATGTCAGTTCCTACTGCAGTGGAACGCTGCTCGGGAGGGGGGCATCCTTTTCAAGCTCGTAATCTCCACTTTTCTTTTTATCTTCTTCCTCCTCCTTTCTACCTCTTCTTCCCTCTTTTCTTTTATCCCTTCTTTCTTCTTCCACCGCTTTCTCATCTGCTTCTTTTTCCCTTTTTTCTGTCTTTCTCCTTTGTCTCCATCTCTTCTCCCTCTTTTCTTTTCTCCCTATCACACCCCTCTTTTTCTTTATTCTGTCTTTCTCCTTTGTCTCTTCCTCTTTTTTTTTTTTTTTTTTTTTTTGAGGGTATTGCTCAGATCGAGTGCATGGAGGGAACCGTCAGATCAGAGTGCTTTATGATGTAATCGAGGACACCACATTGTATCCAACTGCTGACTCAAATAAAGATGTACTTATTTCTATGAATTTTTCCATTATATATATATATATATATATATATATATATATATATTATTTATTTCATTTTTTTTTGGCATGCCCGAACTGTTTGAGACATCCAAATAGACAACCAGAGCTCGCCCCACTTGTCACCTAGGAATCGTAAGGCCTTATTGCGAACTGATGCCTACTGATAAAAGCGCTTAAGATGCTCCGCATTCCATGGCGTCAAGATTTTTCCTTCCTCTGCTTCGAGCTCATAATCATTTCTGGCCCGACGACCCGAGATATAGCCATAAGGCCCTCCCAATTAGGGCCTAAATTTTCCCATGTGCTGGATTTTTCCTCGCGCAGCTTTTCAAGACCAAATCTCCCAAAGACGAACTTCCGGGTCCGACTAAGGTAGTGCCTAGCGGTCTTCCTTCAGAGCCCTTTCTAGACGTTGTTGAACCCGCCCAGCCATTCAGAGCCTGCCTGTGACGCCAGGCCTCATCAGTTGTTCCTCCGAGGCTAGTTCGATTCGAGACTTTACTCCAACTTCATCAGGCTATCGCTTCGCGCTGCCAAAAGCTGGGGTAAAATGGAGTTTCCCGTTGTCGACTCAGGTCGCCCCACATAGCCCATAGTACTTCAGGGAGGAATTCGACCCAACTCCCTTTCAGATCTTCCAGCTTGGTTTTCAAGGCGGCCTTG
Organism: Tetrastigma voinierianum; assembly: GCA_016808115.1. Lineage (NCBI taxonomy): Eukaryota > Viridiplantae > Streptophyta > Magnoliopsida > Vitales > Vitaceae > Tetrastigma > Tetrastigma voinierianum. The sequence goes on along the minus strand of JAEQBH010007288.1, from coordinate 180,976 downwards.
AGGGTTCTGATGGTGACTTCTACTGGCTCCATTCATCAGGCGAGCTGGCGACTATCAGTAATTTTTAATCTCGAGCCCGGCACAAAAAATCCATGAATTTGTATCAAATCATTTTCGCATCCGAGACCAAGGCCTCGACACCAAATTTTGCATACGACCACCGCCATACGGCGTCACAGATCTTCAAGCCGTGATCGTACAAGGGCCTCCGCCAAATTTCACTTGGTGAAATAATCTAATCGCAACGATTATAAATTTGCATCGCCTCGCCAATGGGCAAGGGTCCCACATATGTCCAACCCCCCACCGCCGGGTGCGGCCAGGGCCGGTGATCAAGGTCGAGGCCTCGCCGAGGCGTGAAATTTTAGCTGTGTTCCCGGCGTGATTCCGCATCTTCACTGTGCCGCAAGATTCAGCATCAGGGCCAATAAGATCCCCGCCTCAAACTTCCCTACCAACGCTCGAGCTCCGATATGGTTCCCGCACATGCCTTCGCACTTCTCTCTTAGCACGTATTCGCCTTCTCCCCGATGCATTTTAAGCAAAGGTGTGAAGAATCCTCGCTCAGGCTTCCCTTGTGATCGTAAACCCTGAGGATCTCACTTATCTTACCCGCCTTTCGGGTCGCCTGCAAGGTTCACATTAATTTGATCCCAAATAGGTCCTCATCCAGCTTTGCACGACCCTACCGGGGCGACTACTATGCCGTAGCGGTCGAAGCGAGGGCTCGCGAGGTATTCGACGGCGTTGATTCCCCAATGTCTTCCCCGTAAGGTCGTGGCCGTTTCGCAAAGTGTTTCACACGGAATTCTCCGCTCGCCTGGGATGTACTTGATCCACGACACAAACTTTTTTAATATATCACTACTTCATAAGATATTAAATCATCTTCACCTTCGCCTCGTATGTGCCTTTCAATCTGCCCGACTACCACTGGGAGTTTATGGACTCCTGAACATTAACTCTAACGAATGAGCGATTGAGGCTCGCTTATTACTACTGTATCGCCTATTATTGAGGCGTGAACCCAAACCCGAGTACTCAATGCTTTTCTTTTTTTTCTTTTCTTTTCTTTTCTTTTCAGGTCTTAAGAATCAATGTTAAAAAGCACCTCCGGGTGAGGTCGATTAAGCCCGTCCGTCTCGCGCATTCGAGGCTCCATCCACAGAGAGCTTCCATATGTGGAATGTCCTGATCGCGGGCTCCAAGCTCTACTAGTGGCGAATCCAGACAAATCCCATAGATCCGTCCTTCTTTATGGTCAGTTGCTCAGACCGGATGTCGACCCGCCAAACATGGCCTATTTCATCAACCTCCCAGAGACCTCTGGTTTATGTAATACCTGCTTCATGGGGTATTCGGTCGAGACTTCTATGGTGTGAGCCTGGAAATAAGGACGAAGTTTCCCGGTCTCGCGATCACCGTAGCTGGGTATTAATTTTTCCATTTTCTGATACCTCCCCGCCCTCCCCTCGTGGCTCGACCAAGAGGTAGACCGGGTGTTTTACTCCGCTCTTGTCTCTCGACGAGCACCGCGCTAGTTGAAAAAATCCGACACCGCCAAATACAATGTGAGGAGTTCTCCTTCATCTAGCCCACTAGAACGGGTGGCGAGCCTGGGCATGTTTTCAAGGTTACAAACGCTTCTTCACATTTCATCCCATCAAAGGTTTTCTTCAAACTCGAAGAAAGGCTGGCACTTGTCACTTGCCCCAGACACGACCTAATTAGAGTCATACCTCCTCGTTAATCGCTAGGCTTCCTTTATCCCCGATGGTGATGGTAATACAATGCTTTTATTTTATCCGATTTGCTTCAATTCCCGCGTGGCCACCATGAAGCCTGTAAATTTTCCCACGACACGCCGAAGGCATTTCACGCGATTCACTTCATGTTATAGTCCTCAAGATCCGGAACGCCTCTGGGAGAGGTGAGTTTGATGTGGATCACGGCCAAGTGGACTTTACCAAAGATGTCGCCTATGTATACTCCATCGCTGCAATTCCATTCTGCTTCCAACATCCGCTTACTTAATCTTGGTAGGTTGCCCCTGCATTCTTGAGCCCAAATGGCCTTACCCGATAACAGTAGGTCCTCAGGCAAAGGATTTTAATGACGCCTTCTCCCGTCACTCGGTCCATGCTTATCCGGGTTATAGTTAAAAAGTACGCCCATGAAGCAGAAGCCTGCGGCCCGCCGTGGCATCCAATTTATAAGGTCGATCCCGGGTAGGGGAAGCCGTCCTTTCGCATTGCTTTGTTTATATCGGCGAAATCGACATGAGCCGCCATTTGCCATCTTCGCTCGACGAAAGACAACATCACAACCACTCGGGTATTCTACCTCCTAATCGCCCATGCTCGAGTGAGCTTACCGACTTCTTCGCCGATGGCCTTTGCCTTTCCTCGTGCGCAACTTCTCGCGCTTCGCGAACCTACTTGAAAGATGGCTGGCGTTTAGTTCATGAGCGATGATCGGGTCGATACCTATGTCGTACCGCCTATGGCGATGTCCCCGTTTCCGCCTTTAAGAATCGGGTGAGGAGGCCTTTGATTTCGCTAATTGAGCCGACAGAAAGACATGCTCGGGTCACATCCAATGTTACCGGTTCCACCGAGGCTCGGGCCGAAAGGAACACTTCATCACGCATCGCTTTCCCATGCCATACTTGTCGAATCGCTTTCGTTTACAGAGGCGGTGTAGCATTCTCGCGGCCACTCGCCGACCTCTTCGAACCGCCCCAACACCAAGCATCGCCTGAATTTGATTACCAGGTGATATGCTGAGGGGATGGCTTTTATCACGTTGAGAGAGGGCCTACCCAGCAGCATGTTATAGGCCGATGGGGCATCCACTACGAGGGAACCTCGCTGTCAGTTGTTGCTGTGCGGGGCTCCTGGGCGTTAGCACCAATCGATCGATCCCACCCAGAATATTCTTCTCGAAACCCTGAGACGAGTGTCAGACAGGTTCTAGCTTTTCTTCCACCCCATTTCATCGAAAGCCGATGCAAAATGATGTCTACCGAGCTCCCGTTGTCTACAGACCATGGACCGCTTGTATTTGCCACGATTGCGCTTAGGGATACTGGGCATCGCCATGTGTGTCGACACCCTTCCAAGTCCGAATCTGAGAATGTGATCAGAGTGTCGACCGCTGCATTTTAGATAATCGACATACCTCCCCATGTCCGCGATCTTATGTCGCAAGTGGCCTTCCGAGTCGAACTAGATTCCCTCCTCCGAAGAAATCCTCCCGAGATCACGGATTTCCGTGGTCGATCACGTCGACATGACGAGGTGGTGGTGGCTGAGCCGGGCCCCGGTTCCGCCTGGTCCGCCTGAGCTTGATTCTGAGATATAAAACGCCGTAGATATCCGCCACAGACGTATAATTCTATCTCTTCTCAACTCAGATAGCTATCCGTATGGCGTCCATAGTCCCCGGTGGAATCTCGCAGACTGGGTGTCATCTCCGGTACTGGATTTTGACTTCCCATCCGCGCCGGCCATCTTAGGAACCTGCCCCCCGCTCCGCACTCATGTAGAACTTGCGACACCGAGGTCGCATGGAGTGAAGCGCCGAGGCGAGTAGCCGCTGCCTTCGGCCGTGAAGGGCCCAGCATCCCTAAGATTCCTCGTCTTTGGGATCGCTCCTGCTCTGCCCCGGAGATTTCCCTCCGGTCGCCTGCTGGGCTCCGTCCCGTCGCTTCTCGTTATCTTTGTCCTTGCTAGCTAAGAGCTCTCCTTCTTCGACAGAGGGCCTCCTCTCTGCTTATGTATTTTTCTAGCCATGAACTCCTCGCCATGTTAGATCGAGTATTCTTTTGAGATAGGAGAATATCGCGTCTTTTTGACTGCACCCCCAACCCCGCAATGAAGGCCGTGGACAAATAACTTTTCAAGTACATCTATCTTCGTGTGGACTCAGATTAAACCGCTGTACGTATGTGACTTCAAATTTTCCCCGTGTTCCCGGCTTGATGGTTAAAAGGATGGTAGTTCGGCTTCCCCGTATGTCCTAGCCCGATGAAGTGGAGACGGAACGCGATTGATAATTCTCCTAATGACGAAATCAAGAAGAGGATTCACAACTGTGCCATACCCTGCCCTTTAAGGTGGTGGCGAACGCCCTGCATCGGACAGGGTCTGGATACCCATGCAACTCCATCTGATTCTTATAGGTATTGAGATGGTCTACTGGATCCTTGATGCCATCGAACGCTTCTACTTGAGGCATCCTCAAATTGGGCCGAGCGGTAGCTTCAAAGCACCTCAGGGGTGAAAGGTGATTCTCGCTTGTTAAATTCAAGGTATCCATGTTGTCCTGCATGCGCCTCTTTAACTACCTCTTCACACGCAATACTTCATTGAGGTCCCTCAACCTTGCTCCCATGTTCCATTGCAATCTGGGTGAGGGATGTTGTGGTTCTACGTTTCGCCGTCCCTCCTCGTGTACCCGCCGATTCTCTTCCCTACTGTGGGTTTGTCAGGTCAGCGGCCCCCCGGCTCGACTAGATTCCGCCCCGCCTGCAGATTTCTGGGAATACCAGAGCCGGCTGGGCCCTCGTGCGGGAGGAACATTTGCACCTTCCCGAAACTGTCGCCTTCCTGGGGTGTTGTATTTGTCCTAAGGGAGTTGCTCTATCTCTCTATCAAGCAATCGTCGATGAGATTCGAGTGCTTCCACTTCGCCAGGCGGTTCGATCGGCTTCTCGCCGTCCCGTGGCCTCACCGCATCTCCCGGTGGGTCTAGCATCCTGTAGGATTGCCGCTCCAGGCCGTGTTCCTAGTCGATACCATCAAGAATCGAGAAATCGCTTATACGTGTAAGAACAATGCTCCTGGGCCGCACGGCGCCAACCGACGATGCCTCGCTTTCAACCGGAACCGGGCCGGGCGAGGCGGGTCGTCAGCCCGACCAGTCACCGGGCTGGAGCCGGAGAATGCTAGACCGCCTGTGTATCTCAGGAGGGCTGCAAAGTGAGCCTGCGGGCTCCGGTGAAGTACTTCCCTGCAAAAACCAAAGAAGAAGGAGGGTCGGCGAGGGCTTCGCCCGCGGCCGCTCCGATGCCTAAGCCGATTCGCTCGGCAAGTTCAATGCCTGAAGGTTCGGGCCTGGGCATACCTTTGAGCGCTGGAGCGGTCTTGTATTTAATTTGGCCTTCCGTCCCATTCTGGACGTATGATTGTGGTTCTTCCTCGGGAGGATAGGTTTCCTCATCGAATATCCTGGGACATTCAAAGAAATCTGACAATAGCGAGTTTGAATAATCCTTCTTCCTTATTTGAGATATTCAACTAATGGTTTTCACCGCTTTCCTTCCTTTAGTAATAGTGGATTATAGGACGCCTTTAGCGATCATTCTATCATCCGTTATTTGTAGAGAGTATAGTTTGACTGGCCGTAGGCTGGCCTTCTCTCGCCTCCTAATTCCATGTTCGACCTAACGTATCGGGCTATCATTGGTCATATGGCTGATATACATGGTACGACCTCACTCGCCTCCTTTTCGGGTCGGGCGAAAGCTGGGCGTCACCGCTTCTATATCCTTATCAATTTTCATCATAGTCAGATAATAAACAAGTTTATAATTTTTTTGTTGCATAATTTATTTTTTTATTCTTCTTATCCATTCTAGAAAAATAGCTAATGAAATATTTTTATAGATACATACTTCTTTCTAGATGAATCAAATATTTAGTTTGTTTGGAATTATTGATTTTCTCTTTTTGAAAAAAACCAACTGATTGGACTCAGAATCTCAAATAGTAAGGTGACGTTTTTTTTACTAATGTCGAATAAAACTACTCGAATAATACTTAATAAAATTAAGTATTTAATTATTTGTTTTCTAAAAATATCAATTTTTTTTTATTTATCAATTTAAATAAATTTTAAAATTCATTTGATTTTATTTAATTAGTATGAAAGGACTGAGAGTTTGAATTAGATGATAAAATATAAGATTTTATCATATTTGAATATTTTATTTTTCTTAATAGAAAAACATTAAGAAGTCAAAAGCTAAATCTTTTAATTTTTTCTATTCATCCAAAAGATTCAAAATTTAGTAATAAATCATTAAAAGTAAACAAAACAAATGTATTTCATAAGAAATTGCTTTTTAACAAAAGCAAAAAAACACACCACCATAGTATTTTATTTTTTATTCAAAGAATCATATCGGTGATTGACCACAAAATGTCATTGAATGGGCAAATGAGTTCTACACCCTTATTTTATATTAAAAGTTTGACTCTATTGACCATCTTTTAGTAACCTTTTCCTAACTATCTCTTAATCTATTTTTTTTCAGTTTCTCATTTTATTTTTTTCTTTTTCATTTTAATTATTTTAAACTTTTCTTCCAAAATAGACCTCTAAAAAAAAAAAATTCTTCCAAAATAATGGCATGGATGAGATGTGAGAGTTAGATTCTACTTGGAAAGTATTTTTAGAAAAATAAATTTGGTACTTTCATAACAAAATTCCATCTTGGTCTAATGTTTTTTGCTGGCCTAATTGAGGTTTAAATAACTTTTAAATCATATATTATGAGGTTATCAAATTTGATTGGATTCAGTTTTGATTTAACCACCCACTATTAAACTGTTAATGACGAATTTTACAAGTTATTGATAAGTAAAATTTACAAATGAAATATTTATTACCTCTAAATCCAACTTTTTATTTTCTATCGATATCTAGTGTGATCTCTTCATTTCTTTCTTTATATTTAAAAATAATTTCAAAAAAATTAAACATTAAACACACAAGTAGTTATATTAAAAATCTTTTTTTATTTGAACCAAAAATAAAGAATATCTTATAGGTTTTCTTTGTGAAAAACCATCCTGACCGGAAAACTAGTATTTGTTTGTTTGCTTTTCTTTCTAATTTATATATTTATAAAACATTATTATAAACTCTATCGCATGTACAAGCAATCATTGCTTTTAAAACTGCTTTCTATTCTCAAAAATAAGCAAAATATGAGAGACACTGCTCAATTCCTTCTTCCTTTTTTTTTTTCTTAAAATACAAAAACACAAAATTCAAGGAACACATGCGCTTTCAAAACACAAAATCAGATTTTCAAGGCTTTCAAAACATTTCTAAAGAAAAGTTTTCAAAATAAGCCTGCGGGGCTTAACTTTTTTTGACATCTATTTACTGCATTACAAAATTGTAATAATATGTTCCCGTGAAACTCCAACCTGATTCTTCCCTATGCCCTGTCCGACCCTTTAACCACTTAGCCATGACTCATCAATCTAATTTTGTTGTATTGAAAATTAATAACTTTGTCAAGACTCTATCGTGTAGTCAAAGTCAAGCTTTGTCTTGTCTCATTTTTCCATGAAAAATGTTCCACTTCAAAGTCAAAGTGAAGCTTTAATAATGTTACCTCGTGATGGACCCTTGATGTTTTCCACTTCCAACTCGTCATACAGGAGTGATTTATATGACTCGTAATTGGGGTTGGAATGAAGAAGGCAAATGAGGATGACACTTTAGAAAAGAAAAGAAGAAAAGAAAGAATGATTTATATGACTAATACTCTTAAAGGCTTCACTAATTTCTTCAGCCACTTTTTTTTTCTTTCTTTGTTTTTCTCTATACTTTCAGCCCTTGCTTCTATTAGTTTTGAATGTTGAGTACGAATTTGAAGTAACTTGGTTTTGGCATCTTGAAAGACTTGCATCAGATTTCACACATCAATTTCTAAACATAATCAAACATTAAGCAACCATTTCAGTCATTTGTATTCGGAACTATTAATAATTGTGGAAATCATGGCTATAAATATACACACAACTTTAGATGATCCATTGCCGCATAATGGGAACCAAGGAACATTTTCAGATTCCTATTAAAACCAAACACAACCCACTAAAATCAAGCAATGCTTCTCGATTATGACAAGGCTTCAGTTCCACCCAGTTCTTAACCTAAAAAGATCACCGATAAAAGCTTTATGATCCATCAAGTTTTAAGATTTACTCCACAACCCACAAAGCACTAAGTCAACCCTACTGATGCCGAGACTCAAAACGGCTCATAACATAAGAAGATTCATAATCCAAGGCCAAATATCAATCCAGGATCCTACACAACCTAATCTTTATTCAAACAACATCTCGCAAACGGATAAATAACCAAACTCCTATACCTATTTTTATCTATTAATTATATTAGAAATAATAAAGAATATGACTGAATTGTAAAATTACCTTGACTCTTGCATAAAGAATATCTCTTAGAATACTTAAGACAGGTCTCGCAGATGGGGTAAGAACTGTACTGACAAATGTGTTTGCAATAACACTCAGAAGAATCCTACAAAAACAAGCCTAACCCGTCGCACAAAGAACCAATAACATCACAACATACCACAAGGTCCATAACTATTAAATTCTGTAGCTAGGGACTGGGCCAACTCTACTTAACGACGAGCCATTGCACCCTAATTTTATTCGACTTCAAGATTCTACGTTTCCAACACCCACCTATTTGTTCCAAAATAGTAAAAAGACATTAAAAAATAAATTTATAATTTTATAAATATTTTACAAACGAATTTGTTGAAAATACTTATAATTTATTCTTACGTTGTTAAAAGTGATCATATAATAAAAGTATTTTTAATTATTTGTTATTATTATCTTATTTTTAATTAGTTTTCATATGAGTATGATTTATTTTATTAAAATAATTGAAATCACTATGACAACTTATAATTTAATTTCTTAACAATAAAAGAAATATATATTTTTTTATAACTAGAAAATTAACTAATTAAAAAACATGTGTAATTATTAAAAAAATAAAATATTAAACATAAAACTGTATTGTAAAATATTATATAACAGTTTTCAAAGAATGTGAATGAAAATTATTTTTATAATCATTTTCAAAAATAGTAATAAAAATGGGTTCATAAGAATGTGTTTGTAAGACATTTAAAAAAAAATAGTAAAAAATAGTTTTAACATATAAATCTTATATAAAATATTAGGGATTGAAAATAAATTTTTGTTCAAAAAGGACTTTAAAAAATATTATTTGATTTTATATATATATATATATATATATATATATATATATATATATATATTTGATTTTTAGTATATTTTTATGCTTTAAATTTATATTTAGTTAATAATTTAAAAATATAGAAAAAAAAAAAAACAATTCGCCCAACATAATTAGCTCGACCTTAACTCCTAATGGGCCATGGGCCAGTTCGACAGCCAGGTCCTAGTTCTTTTGAGCCATAAAAATTGAAGCTCGACCCTCCACGGTCGCATCGCATCTACTCCTCTTCAAAAACATCCATCCTCTTCAACTCAAGTTCCCTTACCTTCTACACTTGCTCTTGTGAGTGTTCGATTAGATCGATCAAATTATCTCTTGTGGCAATCTCAAATTCTCCCTACAGATCGAGCATATGGATTGGAAGAATTTCTTATTGGCACAAATTCGAAACCAGAGCAGTTTCTTGCTTCTTCAGCATCTTCTTCAGACTTGGTCTCAGATCAGCCTACTGCCCAGCATCTCACAACAGGAATTTGGGTCAACTCTGCTTTTCAATGGACACACTTGGACCAATTTCTTCTTAGTTGGATTCTCTCTTCCATCTCTGAACTGATGCTTGGGCATGTGATTCAATGAACATCTGCTTGGTATTTGGAAACTCTTAGAACAATTGTTTCACAAATTCTAAGGCTCGACATCTCCGTATCTGACTTCTTTTGCAAACCACAAAGAAAGAAACCCTGTCAATTGAGCAATATATCCTCAAAATGAAATCTCTTGCTCACGAACTAATGAACGCTAGCCAAGTTATACCGGATGAGGAATTAGTCCTTCACATTTTAGGTGGCCTTGGCTCTGTGTATGAGTCAGTCATTGTAAATATGTCATCTACACCTTTGCTACTCTTCCTGAGGCTCACTTCACGCTTCAAGCTCATGAGCTTCGCTTAGAACAATTCAATTCCTCCACTGGTTTGGAGGTGTCTCATGATACAGCTCATCTTTCACTAAAGAATCATTCTTCAGCACCTGATCGCCCACTACTTGATTCTCTTTATCCATCACGGGGACAGTATACTCCAGGATACTGTGGGCGCGATCCTAGAGGTCGTTCTTATTTCCCTGGCCAAGGTTCATATGGACTTCTCCTCAAATTACTCTGCCAGATTTGTGGATGAGCAGACACCTGCTCTAAGTGTTTCCACAGGTTTGATCTTCTCTACAGCAATCCTCAGACCAATGCTGGTGTTCCTGCTAGTACCTCTACCATGGAGCCATTTCGTCAGGTTCCACAGTCCTTCGATCCACTTCATTCCTCTAGTCAGGCTCTTGTTACAACACCAAGTCTTACTCCCGATGATGCCTGGTACTTGACAGTGGAGCTTCACACCACACTACACCCGATGTCACTACCATTGACACTAAGGCTACTTATCATGGCTCCAACAAACTCGTTGTCAGCAATGGCTCAGCTCTACCTATTACACACATAGGTAATTCATACATCCCTACACCTCGACCACTACAACTCAAAAAAATATCTACTAGTACCAGCTCTCAAGAAAATTTGATCAGCATATCACAATTTACCTTACATAACAAATGTACTTGTGAATTTGATGCCCTTTTGCGTTGTTATGTTAAGGACAAAGTTACCATGACATTATCCTGGTTCAGGCAGGTTAACTAATGGATTGTACCCAAAGTCAACTCAGCCTCCACATTGCACTCTCACCACTGCTCCTGCTATTCCAGCCTCCATTGCTGACATATCCAATAATGTATATACAATGCCTGTTGTTGCTGCTGCTGATGTTCCCTGTTCTACCTCTGCTTGTTCCTGTTTTCAATCAACCACATGTGAAGCCTCTCCTTCTCCCCCAACTGATAATGCTACAGCAACTCCTCTTTCTACTGAAAACAACACCACAACGCAGTCTCATACCTATAAGAGGAGAGCCAAACAAACCAAAAAGAGCCTTTCATAGACTTTCGCAAATAAACAAATGAAGATTTAAATTATAAAGAAATGTCTCAATTTCTTGTCGGATCAAGCTCTAATATCATATTAACCAATCAATTATCTTAAAAAACTCAAGCCTATAAAATTTTAAGTAATATAAATACAATAATTTCTTAACACTAGTGGAGCCAACATGTTTTCAGAGGAGCAATGCCCCCTAACAAGTCACATTTCCAATTACAATTAGGTTTAACATTAACTATTCCTTTGCCCCCGTCAACATGTCTGGTTCCGTTAGTGCCTCTTAATAATGATATAATTAAAAATATCGAAAATTAATTCTTTAGGTTTATAAACAAAATTTTGTTTTACAAATCATTATCTAAAAAATGATTTTTTTAAAACATATTTCAGAGTAGGCATGCAAGGAAGAATGGTATATGAGAGAAGGCATGTAATAGGAAAGGAAAGAATCAAGAAAGAGGGTTGCCCTACATTTTTCTCAAACCACAGCGTCACCAAGGAAGAATAAATAAATATATGAGGGGGATTTTAAATTTAGATAAAATCAAAACACCACAATGCATCCATGTCTCATACCTATAAGAGGAGAGCCAAACAAACCAAAAAGAGCCTTTCATAGACTTTCGCAAATAAACAAATGAAGATTTAATTATAAAGTATCAAATCGTTGCATGTACCGCTTACTACTTCTGCCTTGTTTTGTGAACCATGTAAACTTGGCAAGTTACATCAAATGTCATTTTCTACTGCCTTTAAAGACATCTCATCCCCTCCAAATTTTGTACATTACGTGATTTCATGGGGTCCTTCCACATATATCTTCCGAAGGCTATCGCTACTATATCTCCTTTCAGGCTACTCAGGCATCTATCCCTAGCTACCAAGTCCGACACCACTGGAGCATCGTTTCACTATGTTAATATGGTTGAAAGACAATTTGAGCACAAACTCAAATGCTTTTAAACCGATTTCATGGATGGGAATATCGACATGTCATACCATTACTCCATAAACGCGTATCAAGTGACACCCCACCTCATACACACCAACAACATGGTCTGCAGAGCTTAAACACCGATACATTGCCGATTCCGTCTCACCTCCTTACAAAAGACCTATGCCTCTTTAACTTACTCGGGGTGGGAGGCCTTCACTCAGCAGTACCTCATCAACCACCTTCCTACAACAATGTTACATAGCAAATCACCCTGAGCTATTGTTTCACCAAAGAACCTAACTAATACTATTTCTCAAAAATCTGGGTGGCTGCTACCCATACCTTCGCCCATACAATGCATTAATAAGCTCCAATTTCGCTCTTCCTTGTGTGTATGTTCGGGATATAGCCCAAGCACAAGGGTTAGTGCGTCTCACTCATCTAGACGTGTGTATATTGCTCAGATCGTGGTCTTTAACAACTGCACTCCCTATGCCCATTTATCTCTCCTCTCCTCCTCCGCTCCTTCAACCCTTACATCTCCTACTCCAAGCATTTCACCCATTTCCACCCGACCTTCGCTCTATCTCCCCTTTCTCCTTCCGTCTCTCGATCCCCTCCCAAATTCTCTCCCTAGCCCTCCTTCCCTAGCTATTTCCTTCCTTCTTCTTCTCCTCTAATACTCAACTCAGCCTCCGTCGCTTGTTCCATATGCCTCTCCCACACCTTCCCCTGGGCCTGCTCCCCGCTTCGCACTGTCGCTCGGTCACCCACATGCAAACTAAGGCCAAGCTCATGCATTTTTCAAGCCTAGTGGTGTCGACCGTCGCTCCCATACACCGTGAACCTTCCTCCGCTTCTCGAGGCACTCTCACTTCCTCACCGAAGCCAGGCTGGGTTCGAACATGACGCCTTCGGAATAACATGGGAGATTGTTCTTCCCATCCTACGCAAAACAATTGTGCACAAAGAAATGATTTTTCAGACGGGAAGGTCAAGGCCGATGGCACTCGGGTCGCTATAAGGCCGTGCCAGTATTATGATTTCAACAAACACTTCATGCGTGGACTTTTCGATACCTTCAACCCAGCTTGTTAAAGCCCTACAACTGTGATAATTCTCACTCCATTGCAAAGGACTGCAATGGGAAATACACCACATTGATGTCAACAACACATTTCTAAATGGGGACTTACAAGAAACAGTGTTCATAGCTCAACCTGAAGGGTTTGTAGACCCCTCCAAACCTACTCATGTATGTCGCCTCCGCAAGGCTTTGTATGGACTTAAACAAGCCCTTAGGGCTTGGTTTGACAAACGCAAATTCACTCTCCACCATTGCTCAGAGTCATTGACTCCTCCATGTTTTTCCCTCAATACGACTAAATTTCACCGACAGTTTCGATGCTATACATGTATTTAGACATTCTCATCACCGATGACTTCGCTCATATCTGGGCCTCATTCGAGATCTGACTCCGGGGCCACCCTCAAGAACCTTGGTCCTATGATACTTTCTTGGTTTTGAGGTTGAACACTCCTCTACGGGCCTTCATCTTCACCAATTCAAGTATGCACTTGATCTTCTTCGTTGTACCAACCTGCTTGATGCTAAACCCAGCAATACTCCTATTTGTCTCAACTCCAAGCTCGCCTTGAATGACAGCTCTCCCTTCAATCATCCCTCTCTCCAACGCAGCACTATCGGTGCCTTGCAATATTTGACTAATACCCGTCCCGATATCTCCCTCGTCGCTAGCAACCGAGCCGCTTCCTTCACTTCCACCATGGCCCATTGGATGGCTTGCAAGAAAGTCCTGTGCTACATCAAAGGCCCCTCATTTTTGGGTCTATCTTTCTAGTTTGGCTTCCCATCCTCAACCTTGAAGGGTTCTCAAATGCCAATTGGGCCCGCAATGTTGATGATCTAAGTCTATGATGCCGGGTTTGTGTCTTTCTCGGGGGCAACCTGACTCATGGAGTTCAGGCAAATAGTTTGTTGTCGCATGCTCGAGCACCGAAGCCTGAGTATCGGGTTCTCGCCCGCTGCTACATACCCGTATTTGATCTCAAAGCAGCCTTCTTACATAACTCTGCCGGCCGGAGGCACCACCTCTCTTCTTCGTGTGACAATCTTGGTGCACAAGCCCTCACCACCAACCCTGTGCATCATGCTCGCACCAAACACATTGAACTTGATGTCCACTACATTCAAGACTTAGTTGCTACCAGCAAAATTGAAGTGCGCTATGTCTCCTCTCTTCATCAACCAACGGATATCTTTACAAAGCCTCTTCCAAATGGGTCGCTCGTTTTCTTTGCTCTCCAAGCTGAACGTGGAACCCCCGACTACCGAGGGGCATGTTGAGAACATTCTAGGAACACCCTATGGAGAATGATGCACCTCACCACACCATATACATTCTCCTATAACTAACTCCTCCATACTTAGCCGGGTCGTCACACAACCGCTACCGGGTTCCAAAGTTCTCTTTCCTTCTCGATATAAAAGCTCTGTGGTTCCTCTCCTCTGCTTTGTGTTAAACCAAAAAAAAAATAAAATAATGATGAATGAATTGGTCTCTCTTTATTCTTCTCCTCGAGTTGTTCTTCACTTCTTTCATCTCAATAATATCTTACCTATATAAAAAAAAAAGGTGTTACTCGATACCTTAGTATCTATTAGTGTTTAGTGGCAAACCTTGTCAAGATTAATTGTCCAATCCTTCAAGTAGGACAAAAGCTTCAATGCATCTGAGAAAGGTAACGCCTACATGAACAAATGCTTCTAGTCAGAAAGTCAACAATTCAATGATAGTAATCTGAATAAAATATGGAAAGTGCTTCTAAGCATAATAATGATGCAGAAGAGAAATTGTATGGCTTCTTCTACTTCTAATCAGGGTCAATTTACTCATATTGGGCAAGACGATCTAAAGTGCATTCAGGGACATTTGTTTAAAAATAAATAAATAAATAACACAAGTCAAATGGTCGATTTAACTAGACTATCTCTCTATTTCCTTTGAAGGGAAAAAAGAAGTAAAATCTCTTTAATGTGCAAAAATAGAAGATGGTTTTTTTTTAGTTCCACCAACTGCATAACATTTAAACCCCTTACTTTAGAGCAAAAAGGCATGGATAATGCTTACATACCAGTAATGTCTGCTCCATATCATTAGCATAAACATTTGAGAGTGCACGAAGAACAAAATCTAATGGAGAGAGACCAAGCATTAAAACATTCGTTGGAAGTCGAACTTTTCCTTTCTTTTCTCCTCCGAAAATTACAAAGCCAAACATATAACTCACAATAGATACACAACAACTGTGAGTCTCCTGTAAATTTAAATTGAAGAAGAGATTTCAAAGTGTTACCGTAGTTCACGACAAAGACACCAAAATCCTTCTTCCTTTATTCATCTTATCTAATCAAATTAATATAAGCCATGAAGTAAAAATAATTACAAGCAAGACACAAGTACCTAAAATTTGACATTTTTTCAAAAAAATTGTACTTTTGAAAACAAAGCATATTTGAATCACAAAACAGCGTACCAGGAAGGAACTGAAAATCAATGTCTTATAATCGAATCAGATCCAATGTGTTTAAATATTTTTACAATTTTCTCTTCTCTACTGAACAAACCTCAACTTTTTCCAACATTTGCCTCAAATATAGGCCATGTTTGAAAATCCAATATTTGGGAACTTACGCTAAACTTCACACAAGCATATTAAAAATCCACCACCAACATAGGAGACCTTATGCTTGATTCTATGAACTTGGTAATAACAAAGCAGACCATTCCTTTTGGTTTGCACTTTGCACAATCAAAAAGTTATTCCAAGGGTTCATAAAAAAATAAAAATAAAAAAATAAAAGAAAAAAAAAGAGAGAATATCCTTTCGTATCGAGGAAAAGATGCTACTAAGCTTGTCACGAGCCTGCCGAGCTTCCTTTAAGCTATACAAGGTCTTCTATTTGCATATCGATGAACATTGCATGAAATAATAAAGCTCGTAACCCGTTAAAGTAGAAAATAGAGTTATCGCTTTCTCCGTATGGGCAGCCTTTATCATATCTAACCGGTGTAGGAACCACTTCTTCGATGCAATGATGTTTAATAAACCCTAATCATGTTCATTTTCGAGAAGAATCAAGGTTTCACTATCCAATATTCGAAAGCAAAGCCTTTGCTTACAATTGTTTATACTTAGTTAATAATATGGTTGTTTCAATCAACTGATCTTCATCTCACTGCTCGATCACTTGCATTTCTGAGAGTAATAATCATTTAATTGAAATGATGATTTCAATAGACAATAGGTTCATCACATCTAATGAATCATTATTAGTAATATGTTGTTTTTTTTTAAGATCTAATCCAAGAATAAAAGATAATCAAACCCCAAGAAATGTGACAGAATATAGAACTGCATTTATCCCACTAACGAGTTACTTTGTCTAGTGTGTTCAGCAAGAGTCTTCACTTACCCTATCCCCGACTAATGCTTCTCAACACACAATCACGAGTGATGACATCCCACTTCAGCAGAGGCGATATGACTTGATTATATCGAATCTACTATTTCGCTGAACGCACGAACTCACGATATCATCAAATACGTATTTATAATGTTCATGAAGAGGTGGTATTTTGACTGCAATTTATATCAACCACAGAGAAGAAGGTTATTGACACTCAACACTAGCTATCTTTACAATGAATTTTGCATGATCAGAATTGACCTGAGATCGGTCACATCACCGCGTCGGTCATCATATCTGATTACTTTATGTCACAAGAGTTATCAGTTCATGAATCAACGTTATCAGTTAGATTCAGATTTAGATAGTCTACAAACGTAACAAGCCTCTTCTAATGGTTTTCCACATGCAATTTTCAAACATCCGCTATTTATTACAAATAAAAACTCTAAAATCTATGATATAACCATGATCACGAGAAGGATTGCACTATTTTCCTACTGCTTTTGCTTCTCTCTTGACAAGCATACACATGGCAAAACAATACCATTGCTCAACATTTTATAGGCATATTAAGATTTTAGACTCATTAACTAATTTAGAATTAAAGAGGATATGTTTATACCGCATGTTTAGTAATATCGCTTCCAACTCATCCTCTACTATGTCTAAAGCATCGATGCTTGAGTTAGTTATGACAAAGGTTTCTTGAGTTTTCTGGTCACCAAGGCCATGTGCCTCCTCCTCTAGAAGTTCCTTCTTGTACACATGTTAAATGCATTGTCCAAGCCGAATTCGAACATTTGTTCTAGTCTTTTTTCTTTCTTTCCCGCAATGTCGATAGCATTTTGTTTTTAAACACATCACACCCTAATTACTGGACAAATTAAAATTTAGTGTGACATAACATCCATGTTTCAATGCCCAACATCAGCCCTAACCACCCACACCTCAATAAAAAGGGCTTCAAGACGATCCCAACGGCGAATGGAACTGGCCATGCGATCCCGAGACAATAAAATCACTCATGATTGTTGATTGACGACACCAAACTTTTCGCATGATGTCCCTCAAGGCTGGGTAGTTCGAACTTATCAAGATCCCAAGACTTTATGTAAAACCCCAACCTTATTGAAATGTTAATAATAGTTTTTGAAATGATTAGAGGTCCAATGATAGAAACGAGGGTAGATTAGAATTTAGAATGTTCTACGTCATTTGACATGAAGTGGAATTTTCGAAATTGTAACCAATGCCCTAAGGAATAATGATTTTTCTTATTATATCCCGAATGGAGGGGTTTGCAGTTGAACTTGGTAAGAAATTTATTCCTATGACTTAAACCTGACATTTACAAGAGATGAGATTGCCAATAGCGATTTCCGGACCGAAAATTTAAGCCTCGATACGAAATTTTTCTAAATTGAGCCAAACAATAAAAGGTCTCGAATAAATCATAAAAGACTAACGAAATCAAAATAAAGTAAACGGAAACCGCTGATAGTTTCCAGATCCAATGACGTAATAATACGCTATTGTCCCGATTACCGATTTAATGATTTTAACTGATTCGTGATTTCAGAGCCTAAATTCAATGAAGGATTTATAAAATATTTTAAGGTTCAAATTTAAATATTATCACCATGTAATATTTTTTGACATATAATCGAAGAGAAAAGATAAGGTGAAACTGAGATAAAGCCATATATGGAGATATTTTATTATGAGAGCCAATTAAAACTTTTCTTAATGACTAAGTTATGAATAAAATAATAGGTTAAATGATCGTGATTCATTTAGAATGAATCAATACTATTTGTTCAAAGGTAATTTTTGCAAGTATGAAAGGGCAATTTTGGAAGAGTTAGTCAAATAGTACTCTGAAGAGGGTTGTTGTCTCAAAAAAGAGAGGAACCAGGGAGAGAAAGGAGAGGGAAGAAAAGAGAGAAAAGAAAGGAAGAAAGGGAAGCAAGAAGAAAAAGTGAAGGCCAAGTATGAGATGGGATTTTTTTCTCCTAACTGCTCTTCAAGTGATCTACAAGTGGAATCAAGAGAGGAGCCAAGGAAACCAAAACAAGTAAGTTTTTTGCGGTGGAAAGTTGGATTTTATGTTTTTCATACCTAATGATTTGATTTTCTTGTATGGATGTTAAATTAGTGGCATTTAGGTTGAATGATGATGATTTTGAGATAAATTGAGAAAGCCATGGATTAGATTAGGTTTGACAATCAAGTGAGTAATGGTTAGGCTTGATAATGCATTGTGTATGATGTTGAAATTGGTTAGGGATTAAGTGAAATTGAGGCAATGCATGGGAATTGCTAGAAAAGAAATGAATTGAGGGGCATAAAGATCATGTTGTAAAGTAAAGGAATGCTGTAAAATTTCTGTAAAACCCTTTGTTTGTATTTTGGCTATAGATTACGTTAGAATCATCCAAATGAATTGATTCCAATTGCAAAGAATCATAAGAGAGATAGGGTTACAAATGTATAGGAAGGGACCAAGAGCCAAATGTAGCTCTAAGGCTCTCAAATACGGACTGCAAGGTAGCCTTCAAAACTCACTGATTTTGCTATGTTTTGGGTATGGTTGTAGTGTTTTGCCATAAGTGGAGCTGCACTCATCCAACTGAGTATCCAAAATTCTGGGTAAAATAGACTTTTGGGAAAAATTTATCTAAAGGAAGTTCATAAATTAAACTTAAAGTGCCCAGAAAATGGTTCAGTGGAGCTATGGTGTGATTTGTTCTGCCAAACTAGAGTATTTGTTGTGCAGATTGTGTTATATGGTTGAGGGCTTTAGAGACGGAATTTTAAATAAATTTAAAGAGATGTTATTTTGATATATCACAGAACTGATCTGAGAGTTTCATAAATTTTGAAGACCATTTGAATAATTTTTGAGTCATAAAGTCTATAGGGTAAGTGGTTGGTAAAGGTTGGCCAAATGAATGAGTTTTTTAGTGCTTATGGGTAATTTGTTCATCTATTTAAATGAATGTGTATGGTGGATTAAAATGGAAGCAGATTAATGTATAGTTGCATTTTCAAAGGCTGAAAAGACTGATCGGAACGTGGAACTCAACGGGAAGTGTTGAATTGAGCTGTGAACTGTGAGTGAAAATGATATTTTGAGAATTTAGTTTTTAAAAGTGAATGTGGTTTTAATGTTAAACTGGAAAGTTTGAGCAAAATTTTGGTGTAAATGTTAAGGCATATGGAAATGTTTTATATTGCATTGTTTTATTCTGCATCAATGTATATTTATATGTGTATTAAATATGTGCGATATGTTAAGGTATTATGAAAAGTTTAAAAACGTTTAAAGTATGTATATGTTTTTAATGATAAAGTAAAGGATTTAAAATGTATTATAAATGTATTTTTGAAGAAATAAGTTGCATCGATGGTTACCCTAAACCCCTATGACCGTTATGACTGATATCGTCGAAGTACTTAAGCCGCAGTAGCGATTAAGAGGGTAAAGTTATATGCTAATAACCGAGGGAGGGAAATAGGTGTCTAGAGTAATATCCTTACACGTGATAAAGTACTATGACTGAACTCTATGCAAAGCGTGAGTTTCTCCGCAGCGTAGTGGTTATGATCGGAATGACCGTCCTCACCGTCGCACTGAACCGGCCTGTGTTTATTCTCGGGTTCCATCGTAAAGAATGAAAGAAAAGAAATAAAGAAAAGAAAGCTTAAGGCATAAATGTCAGAAGCATAAAATGATTTTAAATGGCTAAGTATTTCGAAAGAAAGTTTAAGGTATAAATTCTTAAAGCATAAAATGGATTTTAAATGCATAAGTATTTATGGAAAGAAAGTTTAAGGCATAAATTTTAAAGCATAAATGGATTTTAAATGTATAAGTATTTATTGAAAGAAAGTTTAAGGTATAAATGTTTAAAGCATAAACTGATTTTAATGGTATACGTATTTATGGAAAGAAAGTTTAAGGCATAAATGTTTAATGTATAAATGGATTTTAATCAGATAAGTATGTATTATTTTGATATGTACCTAAAATGTTATATAAATGAAAATGCACCTCACCGAAATTGCTTGAATTTCACTCTTTCCATATGTTTCAACAAATATTTTCAGATCTCGAGACAGTGCATCGGCAGAGTACCCTCCCCGCGCAAATGAGTCGAGCCATCGAGAGACGACGCATGCGACCGCATTGAGTACTAATTTGCATATTGTATATGTGAAATATTTTGTCATGTTTTGATAAAATTATGCACACTGAAGAATATTTAAATGTTTCACGATTCGTTAAATAAACGATATATACGTATATTGTGCTGATTGCCAGCACGAGAGTCCTAATATGGAAGCTGATGAATTGAAGTTTAGAAGTGTTTTTAAATGTTTTCATCAAAGTTTTAAATTTGGAAAGTCTCAAAATGTATAAACTCAGCGATTTTCCCTCGAAAAATCTATGTTGGAAAGAAAAGAAAAAGAAATTTTTTTGAGCACTTCGCTTCCGTGATTATTTTAAAAGATATGTGAAGAATTGTAAAGGGTTCGCTTCCACGGATTGACTATGGTTTTAAGGAAAAGTTTCCTATATCCGCTGGAGTGCCGGAGGTCCTTGGCCCATGAGGTTAATCCGGTCGATCCTTCATTATGAGGCGATCTTTTCGACACTAAACATTACAATGAGTATTGCATTAAAATTGCACAAACATAACACTACTTCATAAAAATGGTTATTAGAAATTCACAATTTTGCAACAATTGATAACATCATACAAAATATAAACAATATTAAATCTTATATTTTCCTTTAAATATGAGGCACCTATCAAGATGAGCAAAAATAGATTTATGGTAACTCACCAAACTAGTCCTTCTAAATCTTCAAATTTTGTCTCGTAGAACCAAAGTATCAAGCAAAGCTCCATCCGATGAAATATCCATGCAGCCAGCACAAAGTAAATTTTTAAAGGACCATATAAGGACAGGAAAAATTTGAAGGAATCCATAAAAAAAAACCTAGAAAATGATTCAGATAAATGTGTCAAGATGGTTACCATAAATCTCAAATCAATAGCTGCACCATTTCTATATCCAACAGCTTGGCCCTCTAAAGCATCAAGATTAGAAAAAACTCAGGATGAAAAAAAAATCACAAGAACAAAATTACATTTACATGATCCTTTCTATGGATCTCCTAATAACCCTAATCCTTAAACAATCCTAAATCGCACATTACCGAATAATTTTAACAAGAAACAATTTAGAATTTAAAATGTTTTATTACTACTTGATTTTGAAAACAAATAACTAACTCACTCATGCCAACGCGCTCCAAAGCTAAACCATATACTAGCTAGATTGTACCTTCTCACTAACAATGATATAAATTTGCAATCATAAGATTTAGCTTATATAGAAGGGTAAAGAAGTCATCTCACCTTTAATTAATAATCCAACAATGCAAAATTGATATATTTAAAGATTCGGACTAATAGCAACCACTTGAACATCATCATTCATTTTCATAGTCCTTACGTGAGATACCATTAAAGGCTTGGAATGCAAAGAATTAGACAGTAATTAGTCTCCTATCGTCTACATAACTAATACAATGCTTGCAATTACCACTAAGGAGAACATATATATTTCAAATTAGAATTCCTATGGTTTCAACATAGTCTATACAGAAAAGACAATTGACAACTGTAACTAAAAGACAATTGAAAAGGCTGCATGTGAATTACATAAAAATATTCTTACGGAGTTATTTTTTACTATATACATGTTATCAAGTTGCACATGCACTTAATGAGATAATGTTTAACTCTAGTGTATAAGATGAAGAGCATCTCATGAGGTTACAATATCATAAGATGAGGAGCATCTTACTATTGGCTTGATATTCTCATCATTATCTGGCCATGGTATTATGTTTCGTATGTGACACATCTCAAAAATAGTAGTCATGTATAACAAGAATTTTAAGGTCTTACCAAGTATGAGACATATGAACAAGTAAATCCACAACAAAATAAGAGAGAGTTTAAAGAATAAAGAACACACTTGATTTGGTTGTCGTGGTACTGGATATTCTCAAGCAAACCGTAATTTTGAATCTTCATTTCGTGACAAAGCCGCTCCATCCGAATTGTTGCAATCAACTGAACAAAGCCACCATGAGCTTTGACTACATCAATACAAGTGCCACTCCTTATGTCAATAATTTCTATAGACCCACATTTTGTTCCAACAAGTGCATACTTGTTACGAGGAAGGAACAAAACCACATAATCCATACCTTAATCAATAGTTCTCAGGCAAGAACAAGTACTTGGATTCCAGAACTTCACTACATTTTTTTTTATGATAGATAAAAGCAAATTATATTGATCCACCAAAAGGAGACCGGAAGGCCCAAAGTATGCAGGAGATATACAATAGGGCCCCCAACAAAGGGAAGCAAGGAAAAGAGAACACCTACCCACCCACAACAAAAACCAGAGAAATCAATTACGGCCCACCCAAGTCAAAAAGTCTACCAAAGACCTTGGTCTCAATTGTGCAAGTTGACCGAAGACCAAAGATTACATAGAAAAGTAGACTTCATCCTATTAATTGAAATAATCACATCCTCAAAAACGAGCCGGTTTCTTTCCCGCCATATTGTCCAAAAAATGCAAAGGGGGCTGCCATCCAAGCCTTTTTACGCCGCTTCCCCACAAAAGAACCATGCCAAGACAATAGTCTCCTTCACAATAAGAGGAACCATGCCAAAACAATAGAGTCTCCTACGCAAGAGGAAAACACCTAGCTAACACCAAAGAAGAAGCAAATCCTAGTGGAACTTAGCCTTTGAACAATGGAGAAACAGATGCTCAACTCCGGCTTTCTTCCCCTTCCTCACAAAGGAAACACCTATTAGCCAACGCTCTTCCCTCTTCTTATTGGTCAAGGCTGACACTTCACCCCAAGAAGCTTCCCATGCAAAGAAGCCAACTTTGTGGACACTAAGGATTCTAGACCAAACAGAAGGAAAGCAATCCTTACCCGCCAAAAGCAAGTAAAAATTTTCACCTAAAACGACCATCAACAAAGTGTTGTCTCGAGCTATGTAACACTTCTAACATCATAACGGTGTCCCTAGCTCATGGTAAGTGTTTTTGTACTTGAACTGCTTTCAATAGAATAAATTTCCAATAAATTATTGTTCAAAGATAGTGCTAAAGATGCTAGAGAGCTCTTTGGAGTGACCGAACAGAAAGAAACAAAACAAATTTTCTTGCTAGCTCGTAAAGTATGTAGAAGCTTAAAACATCAAACTCCGTCAAAGTAGGGATGTAGCTTTCTTCCCCGTCGAAGGATTAACATCCCATTCACATCAACCTGTACTTTTATGCATTCTTCTCCTTCGTGAATTCTTCGCTTTGCTTTAATGCTTAGATTCTATCTCATCCAAGACACGTAAAATTCTACTATCTTCCCCGCCACTTGACAAGCCAACGTATTTCCGCATCATGGAATCTCACGTTGGCAACCCTATCCTTGATTTGTCACCGATTCTCACCAAACAAATAAGAAAATTCTATTTGTTTTGTAATAAATGAATTTTCACGCTCTTATAGCTTCAGTCCATTTAACTTCAACAGATCTCTCTATCCACCAAGTCATGCTTATGGTAAAACCCGAAGTTCTCGTCCGCTTAATCCAGCCGGCAAGATACCTTTCCTGTGATCAATGTCTATGGACCAAATTTCAATGTGATGAGCACTAATTATTTGCATACAATGTTGGGTTTCAAGATCCCAAACTCTTACAAATTTGTCTTTGGATGGATAGTTTGAAAGGCGCACCTAAAGCTCAAGGGCCACCACTCCCGACGAAAATGCCTAGCTTCAGATGAGGGGTAGGAGTGAGGCGCCGAAATTGGTTCCAGCTGCAGCTTCACCAGGTACGCCCTTCCTCTCCTTCTTCTCCTTCTTCCCCTTCTTCTCCTCTTTTTTTTTTTTTTTTTTTTTTGCTTTTGGCCACAAAGACGGAGAAAAGTCATTGAGTACAGGAGCACCGTGGTGTCGAGGAGAACAGAAGAAGCTCCATGTCAGGGAAGAAGAAGAGGGAACTAGTTTTCGAGACTCCAACCCAAAACGACGTCATTTTGAGTTGGTCTGTATTTTTTTTAAAAAATCAAAACACCCCAAAACGACGTCGTTTTGGGGTTCCTGTTTTTTTTTTTTTTTAAATACACCTCCAAAACAAAGTCGTTTTGGGCTTCCAAATAAAAACGACGTTGTTTTGTGCATCCGAACCCTAAGCTTGTAAAACCCCCTCAAATACACTTTCAAAGTTGGATTGAAGGGAAAGAAGCAAGAAGAAGACTGTTAAAGAGGTATTTTTTTCATTTTTCCTATTTTTATTGTCAAAAAATTCTAAAAAGTAGAGAAACATTCTCAAAATTTTAAAATAGGGAAAAAAGTTTCAAAAAACTTTGAAAAAAATAGAAATTTTTAGAAAATTAATACAAAATAGGAAAAATCGAAATTAATGAAAAAATCGAAAACAAATTATGAAATAATTAGAAAAAAAATTTTTAAAATTTTTTGTTGTTTGGCAAACATTGAATATTGTTAAATGACCAACTCTCCTAAAAGCCTGCTCAGTAGGATCGGGGCCATTACGAATATCACGCTCAACACCTCCCTCACGTGCATACCCATACCCGCATCGTGAGCAGCCGCAGTCCATTATGGACTTTCAAATAAACATGTGGATTAAATCAAGTAAAGGAGAGTGATTCGAACCCAAGTGACCTCACGCAAACCAAGCTCTAATACCATGTTAAATGACCAACTCTCCTAAAGCTCAAGCTTGTATCTACTTAATATGAATATCATGTTTCAACAAATATGTTTATAATTTATAGATTTGTAGACACTATTTAGTTAGATATATCATTTTTATTTATATTAGGTAAGGTGCGCCTCACATAAAAAAGATCATACTAAATGCGCTCATTCTCAAGGCCCTGTTATTTTTGCGCCTGGCACCTTAAGGGCCTTAAATGAAAATCATCTTAGTCAGTTCTTTAGGTGTTAGATGAAAAAAAAAAAAATTGGAAACAACAATATCATAAAAGTTTCTAAGAACAACCCATTTCAGTAAGGCATGTATTTTTCTGTTTGACAAGATTGTAACATTAATTAGACATTTATGATAATTCTTTAATGGCTAAATTATTTGTAAAATCAAGAGTATTTATTAATTCTAAAAATAATTGATCAATAATCAAATGACTCAATAAATACATTACAAAATACAAACTTTATTGAACAAAAAGCATATCAATTGGGTACTCTAGGTAGAAAAACATACCTATTTATAACCAAATTTTTGGCTACCATTAGTCTCCAAAATTTGCAAGGGATGAAATCAAATAAAGGCTAAGGTTGAAGATAGTTCTTTGTGTGTACTGATTCTTTCCCTTTGTTGGTCTTTTCTTTCCTTTGAATGTCACCTTAGCATTTTTTTGGGATTCATTATTCAAGGTAAAAGCTTTCCAATCATTTTTTTTGCAATTTTAATGCCCATAATAATCAGAAACAAAGTGTCCTGCTCAATGGGGTGGACTTGATAAAGCGGTCACAACTTTCTAAAAGAAATAAATGTAACTAGTTCATGGGATTAATATGGAAACAAGCACTTTTGCCTAGTAAAATATAAGGATTACGCTTATTAGAGAGTTCCGCTTCTAATCTATGTATGTATGTTATGTGCACAAGTGCTATTATATAAACAAACCCACTCCCACAAAGAAACTTGATCATGGAATGCCGCCTTGCAAGCCCGTTGCCTAGAGGTACTGCCTGGGGTATAATTTGATCATATGTGCTTCCTAATCCAAGCTGCCCATGTTCACCCCAACCCCATGTCTTTATCACTTTATTCTCCAGAGTCATGATAACGAACCGAAAATAATGAGTTAAAATATACTGACATGACAAAAAATAAAAAAAGAATGGAGCAGATGATTTTAAATGAAACAACATATTTGCTCTACTAGGCCGAGTGCTCCACCCACCGCAATCCGCACAACCTTTGACCCATCCCGCACTCAGACTCCTCACCGCAGCTTCTCCTCGATTCTTCTTCCGGGCCATGAAGACATGCGAATGTATCGCGTGCGCCAATTGATAACAAAATCGGTTTCTTAACGGAATGCTTTACTTCGCATTAATATTCCTAACATGGAGCATCAAATAGTCTTCGCACCATTCTCCCTTGTTCGCATAGTTATTTTTTTCTTTATGTTTTTTTTCTTTTTTGGGCGCCGATGAAGTTCGCATATAATAATGCTATAACAATGGATTTCAAAACCTAAGGAGAAATACATTCTTTCGTAATTTAATTCATGAGACTGCTTAGATCTAACTTTATCTAAATGCATCAGACACGCATAAATGCTTCACCAGGCTTCCCTTTTGAGGATCACTAAGGACTCCATGGTGGTTGCCACCAAGCATAAACACTTCCCCTCCACCTGTTTAACATATCCTAAACTGTTTAAGTTACAATTCATTTAGCATGTTCTGACTTCAAAAGAGAAGAAAAATAAAAAAGTAATTAAAAAGGGGCAATGCCAGTCAGTACACACCTGTTAGTACTAACATGTGATTCCATCCAAGAGCAACTTGGATGAAGGACAAAGATGAAGGGAAGCGCTGGAGGGCAAGAACATCCGGTGCATCGCTAAATCCTCTCCCCAGTGTGTACAAATGCCCGTCACCTTTGTGGAGGAGGCACTTATGACAACAATCAATAGAGATGAAAAGATCAATGAGTAGACAATATTATCAACCCTCTAACTAATAAAGCAATCATGCATGATCTTTAAAGTGCATTTATAGTAAGAAATGTTCTTCAAGAGCTGTGTGGGATTTTGCATTAATGAACAAAAAGAAATGAGTATTACAGATGATGGACCTCGGGATTCAGGTGATGTTTATGCTAAAAATAGTTTGTTTCGTGATTAACCACGTCCAACACTTGAGTTGCCTACCAGATAAGGCTGCACTACGATCCCCACCGCATCAATACTAATGATTTCAACGCCTCAAGTCCAACAAAGAGCCCGCGTACTTATTGACATGATATTATCCATGGAAACACCACGCTGACCCCACGCTCCCGGTGATCCAAAAAACCCATATATCAGATTCTCGGAAGACTCCGCACTGCATTGATCCCAATTATGAATACCACCCCAAGAGAAAGTTTTCTTTCATTCGTACATGTATAAATAACTAAATAAGAAAGAAAGCAAGATGTCATACTAATATCCAAAAATTCTTTGCCACACCACTCATACAAGTAAAACTATTTAAGTGAAAATCAATTAGTGTTCACGTTTCCCGATACTTGTATTCCAATTTTTATACTTCTCCACTCCACTACAACACCCTTTCAAGGTGATTTCAACACCTAGAAATAATTGGTATCAAGAGCAGGCACAGCCACCAATCCAAACAAATGCTAATTCTATTCTAGGTTGAATGATTGTGTCACTAACTTGCATCATTTTGAGATTGGAGTGGTTTCGTGAGTTTATTGGCTACGCTTGCACTCAGAGCTCCATAAGAAGTTCTATTTTACTTTGTTCATAGAGTTATGTAAGAATCCAAGAAGTTAAAAGAACTATGATGTCCGTATTACGACAATGATGATACAATGAACTAGAAAGAACATATTAGCTAATCCAGTTGATCTAGAATCCACCCTATGAGCAATTTTACACTAAGAATAATGCAACCAACAATACTTAAAGGTGACTCTAGTTAGGTATTTACCTTTCATCAAGACTAGTGAATGGCGCATACCACATGCTATCTGATCAACATGCTTTGAATCGAAGTATGAAACTTTCAGTGGAGAGCAATGTGAGTTGCAATCACCATGCCCAAGTCATTAAATGAACCGCCCCCTAGCTTAACAGCACCCAAGTGTCTAAAAATAAGTAGAGCAAGTTCGATCATAGAAAACAAATTTTGGTGACCTCAAAGAGGGCAACACAATTAGTGCATCCAAACAATTGAAATGTAAGATGCAAAAGAAATTCCAATTAGGAAAGATCATCGTACTATGAAAATTCACACCCATCCACACTTTTTGTTTTTTTAGAAAAAGGTAGTGGTTAAAGAATTCATCCAAATACTTTGTTATCATTGCAATAATATTCAAGTCCCAACTTCCTAGCCATTAGAGAGAGAGAGAACCTGAAACAAAGCCAGAGTGGCTCCATCCAGCAGAAACATGAGTTATAACAAGACTCTCCAACGACTTGACATGTTTTGGTTTGAGGATGCTAACCATATCCCCATGACCCAACTGACCAGATGTGCCTCTTCCCCAAGTCACCACCTTTCCATCTACAAATATTGCATACATATAAGCAAACATTAGACCCAAAATTCATGGCGAATTATAGAGAGAGAGAGGGAGAGAGAAACCGGTGGTCAAGGCAAGAACATGAGCTCCACCGCAGACAAGGAGAGAGATGGGCCCAACAGAGAAGAAAGAGGAGGGAAGATCCAAGAGGAGTTGAGGTAGTTGTTCATCTTCAAGCCTGGTTGTGCCTAGTTGTCCATCGGTGCCTGCACCCCAACTCCATATTTCTTCTTCTTCTTTCGCTTTCTTCCATCGCTCCTATTCTTCATTATTATTTGTCCCCACTACTAACTAGGCTAAGCCTCCAACTCCAACATTCAAATATGGTTGTGATCTTTGTAAAACTTCCAAATTCCAATACAACCCATCTAAATTATATAAATGTCACTGTAAAATTCTTAGATTTAAATGCCTTTGCAAAAAGGAAAGTATCACATGTTACTAATTACTGAAATTTGTACATCAATTTTTTTTTTTTGAAAAATACTGAAGTTTGTATATCATATGACATTGAAAAAATGACCTAACTCGTGATCGGGCTGAAACTATTATTAATTTGTTAACATAAGAGGGGATCCAACAAAAGGTAAATTATATTGGAAGACAAAATAGCTTCCCTCCTAATTGAAACCATTTAATTATGATGCATCCTATTTTAGCTATCCATGTTATTGATCAATGTACCAAAGAATGTAAATATTGTATGGAAGTATAGATAATAAGCAAAAAAAAAAAAAAAAAGGTGCAATAACAAAAAGAGGCATCAAATTATAAGAGTTTGCAATAAAAAATTACCTTGAGAATAATATAAAGAACTTTGTATGCCTTTTTTTCGACTAAACCTTCACCATCCCGTGATTTAGGAACATATTGCCCTAGATTTCTATCTTGTGAACACACACACACACAGAGCCAATGCAAAAAGTTGTGCCTATGTTTTTGACCAATATGCTAGAGAATGTTAATATTGTATGGAAGTATATACAGAATGCCAAAAAAAAAGGTGCTATAATGAAAACATGGATCAAGTAATAAAAGTTTGTAATAAAAAATTACCCTGCGAATAATGAAAAGAACTTTGTATGCCTTCTTTTGGACTAAACCTTCATCATCCTTTGATTCGGGAACATTATGCCCTTGTCTTGTGGAATACATACACACACAGCCAAGTCAAAAAGTTGTGCCCTGCAGTTACAGTGAAGGGAAGCGTAGAAGGTAAAATGCATCATAGTTGTGCGTATCTAACACCTGCTTACTTAATAGTTATTACAATCTATTACGCTATTACAAATATTCACTTTTTACTCTCACTTTGCAATGGGCGTTGCTTTAACTATTTTGAGTCACAGTTAGATTAAACTTTTTGGATTCGTACACATTTCCTTTTCCTTTTTTCCATATTTGTAACTGATCCAACATGTCTTGATCATCGAATGTTCCAAAACTTAACGAATACCTTAAAACCTTATTGTGATTTTCATTACATAATTTAAATAAGCATTAGTCCCCCTCCTCTTTTGATGGCTTCATTTTTTATATATGATGCACTTAACACTATCAAAGTCTTAGTTTTTATCTTCCTTAATGGCTTACACATCAAGTTTTCAACATTTATCGCAATACAATGGCACCGAACTAACAATGCAGATTTTTATGACCATTGGACTCAACCTCCCCATTTTGTAGACTTCTTATATCTACTAGATTCTATAACCTCTGGTTCCTACTTCAATGCACAATAGCTATGATAGACCCCTATTAATTTGACATATCTAAGGTGCAATGGACGTGAGGCCCAAAGGCAGGTGTGAAGAGCAAGTGAGGGAAGATTTGTTAGTTATTTTGAGTTTTATTAGTAGGGAGTCGGGTGTGTCGGCAGGACAGTTTTGTGGTGAGTGTGAGATCTGTGGAGAATGGGAGCCTCGTGAATTGTTTTCCCCCTATTCTGTATGCATAATCCAGTTTACCCATTCTCAATTGAGAATCCTATCATCTGGTATCAGAGCACCGTTTTGGGACTGATGGCTGCAAAAATTAGATGGAAGAACTGGCTAAGTGGAGGAGAAGATGAGTGATGTCTGCGGAGAGATAGCTTCGATGAAAGGATTTGCGAAAGATTGGGTCCTCTTGAAAAAAAGTAGACTCTATGTTGAAAAATTATCAATAATAAAGAGATGGAGCAGATGTTGCAGAAATTGGAAACCTAGAGAAAGGGCGGCGCTGGAGAACAAGAAGGAGAAGGTCTTTACCTCGAGGGCCCAAACCAAGCTAGAAACTGCTATTCGAAGAAAAGTTCCATAGGAGTAGGATCTACTCCACGGGAAGAACCAAAGAAGGTTTCCATGCCAGAAGAGAGCCTTTAACCACCGAAGATAAGCGAGACCGACATCATAATGAAATTAGAAAGAAGTAGGATAGAAGCAGTCACACGGCGTTTGGAGACGCCAATCTTCAAAAGCTGGAACCCAGAGGGATGGATTTTTTGCCTGGAGCGATTTTTTCTAGGGCATGGGATGACGGAAGAAAAGAAGTTGGTTGCAGAAACCATTAGTCTTGATTGAGAAGCCTTGGCTTAGTTTCAATGCGAGGATGGTAGGCGACCCATACTATACTGGGGCGAGTTGAAAACACGCCTCCTAGATAGCTTCCGATGTACACAAGAAGGCACCCTCTGTGAATAATTTCTATCGCTCCAGCAAGATGGTTCAGTTCGGATTATCTAGCAGCAGCAATAGAGGCTGTGCCAGAGCGTATCCAAGAGAGCACATTCATTAATGGCCTTAAGAACGATGAAGCCGGCGGGACCATCGGAGGTGATGAAATTCGCTCAGAAAGTTGAAGGGAAAGGAATGCGTACAGCCAAAGGAAACAATGGGGCTATTCTTCTTGGACCGCTTAAAGGGGTTATTTCGTTTAAATTTCTTTGACCCAAATGGCTGGGTTCACAAAGCATTGACCCAAATGGCACGACTATATTAATTACCCATGGCCCGCTCGGGCCGGTCCAAAACGAGCCGGATATATCCATTTCCCATCTTATATGTTTGCTCTTTATAAAGAATAATTTAATGCAAAAATAATAAAAAAATGGATTTATTTTTTAAGTTTAAAATAAAACAAATAAGACAAAATAATATATATATTCATATTTATTTTTTTAATAATATTATGGACCTCGCATTTTTAGCTATTATTTGTTTTCCACTTAAAATACGATACTCGTTTTTATATTTTTTAAAACTATTTTTAAAAACTAAGCCAAGTCGCTTACTCTATTTTTGCTTTTATTTTAATAGTAAAACAAAATAAAAAATAAACCTCTAAATACGACTCATGATAAGAAAGACAAGTTTAAACCAAGCCCGTATCCTAAAGGTTAATTATCTTAAGGAACGATGGAAGAACACCCCTAAGCCCCTGTTTCGGCTTCACCAACAAACTATGAAATACGACTTTTGACTAATTTTTATAATATATTTTATACTTGTCTAATGAGACTTCAATTTTCAAGTGGGAGGAGTGTTGGTAATCCTGCAAGGGGACCCAACTCTTATCACCTCCCTAGTTTAATTAGTTATGTAAGGCATTACGAAACCCATAGCTGTGTCTTGGCCGAATTAGGCCTCATAGGTGTTATGGAGCCGCTACTAGAAGTCGGCCTCCCCTACACCTAGTCTCGAGGACCTCGATCAATTTCAAAGATGTCTTTCATCTCCTTCCGCAGGTGCCATCACATTACAGTCAGGTACGTACACCCCCTATTAATGTGCGGCCATATCATTACCCACAGATTCAGAAGGCTGAAATTGAGCATCTGGTGAAAGAAATGTTAACTGCTAGCATTATACAACCTAGCACCAGCCCATACTAGAGCCATGTTCTCTTAGTTCGCAAAAAGGGTGGGAGCTGGCATTTTTGTGTTGACTATCACGTCCTCATCAAAGCCACAATTCCTGATAAGTTTCCCATTCCCTTTATTGATGAGCTTTTGGATGAGTTACATGGAGCTTCTATTTTCTCAAAGTCAGAACTTCGCTCAAGCTATCACCTCGTATTCGTGCATAACCAAATTATATCTCAAGACTACATCTCGTAACATGAAGGCTATTATGAATTTGCGGTCATGCCCATCGACTTCACCAATGCCCCTACTACTTTTCAGTCTCTTATGAATGAGGTGTGCAGGGAATGTTTGTGAAAATTTGTTTTGGTTTTCTTTGATGATATCTTGGTATACAAGCGCACTCTTGAAGAGCACCAGCTCCATCTTAGTCATGTGTTGCAGCTTTTGGAATCACAACTCTTTGATAATAGCAAAAAATGAAAATTCGGCTAATCTAGTATTGAGTACTTGGGACATATCATCTCCAACCAAGGCGGCGTCACTGTGGACAAGTCCAAAATTGAGGTAATGTTACATTGGCCCATTCTTCACTCCTTAAAAGAATTGTGTGGTATTTTGGGATTACTTGGTTATTATCGCCATTTTGTAGCACACATGGCTAAAGATAGTCACATTGACGGAATTATTGAAGAAAGACAAGCCAAATGGGGACCCAGTATGGATACATCGTATTCCATACCCTCAAGACCATGAGACACAAATTCCTATATATAAAATTATATAATTTAAAAAATATGTAAATTTAAAAAAAATTTTGAGATTTTTTATTTAGAAAACTAAAATAAAAACATAAATAATATAATCTTACCTTAGTATTTTCCAAAAATAACCTAAATGGTCAATAATATTTCGAACACATTGAGATAAAAATATCTCAGTTGTCAATAATACTTTTCTTAATTAAAAAAAAAAGCGTTTCTCCATATTGTTGAGAACAAAAAAATAATTTTTAAAAACGTGCAACAAAAGGCCCTAGACTTCCGGTTCAAAGCAGAGGCAGGAGGTAGCTGAAGATTTAAAGATATTTCCATTTTCTTGAGTAAAAATAAGAAGAAAGCAAGGGGAAGGTAGCATGAGTCAATCAATCAATTATGTGGGATAAAGATGTTTTTTCATGACAGTTGGCTAGAAAACACCAAATCTCCATGAAGATTTCTTCCCGTATGTCCATAAAATTAAATGGCTAAGAATTTAATCGAAAAACTTTTAGATTTAGCGGCCTTGAAGGCTTCTCTTGTTGTCATTTTCTTAAAAAAATTTCTCTATTTTTTTTTCTTTCCGCTTTCAAACCAACATGTCACGGACTTAGTCTTTCCGCTTAACTTCTGTACGGCACTTAGACAACTTGCTCCTGATGTTGCTGTTTAGCTTCCCACTTGCTTTGCTCAGCTTCTACCCATGGCTTAGATGCTAAAAGAACTCATAAGAGAACACTTGGAAGAAATAAACTCTATTGAAGGAAGAACTCTATACAATGCTTTGATAAAGTTCTCAACTTTGGTGGTAAGGCCACCATCTATATTTATAGCCATATATAGAAATGTGTAGAACCTTTGAAGGTTTTTTATAAATCAAGAAAGTTCTAGAATTCTCTACTATGTGCATGTATTTACAAGAGGTCTCTAGAAGATCATGATAACTCTATTCTTTCATACTCTTCCCACACAAGTGTGGACTTTTAACTTTTCGGTCCTTCCACATGGGAGGTCTCTCCAAGTTTCTAGAATCTTCTCGACCTCCCACATTGTTCATTTATTTATTCTTTATCTTTTTATATATAGAACAAAGATTAATTTGTTTCTATTTTTTGACATAGTATTTGATTTTTATTATATTTTATTAAATTAATAGGTAGAAAAACACATACGAATCCATACATAAGTAATGTGATATCTTCTTATATGTCTACTTTGTTATTTATTTATCTTTAAATATAAAATAATATTATGTATTTTATATTATTATATATTTCACTTTCTTTGTTTTTCTAAATAATAGTTAAAACAATAATTTCAAGTTGAAAACCCCAGCCCTCCTATTTTCTCTCTTGTGTGTTTCTCTCTTCTAAGGCCCTTTTTCTAAGAATAAGGAGGGTTAATTTTTTAACCATTATTTTCCTTAAATCACCAATCTATATGTCTTTCTAAAATTTTATTTCTCATTAAAGTGGCTCTTCCACATAGATTTGAATTTTTAATTTGTTTTTTTTTAGAATTTTATCGTCCACTCATAGACACATCAAGGTTGTCTTTGCATTTACTGGGTTGGATTTTTTCTATCTTTCTTGTTACGACCTTTACTAGTATATATATGAGAGATTCAAATGATAAAACATATTTGTTAAAAAACCCTTTATTATGCTAATTTTTTAATAGGTTTTTTTTTGGGAAAATCCCTCTTCCTCGTGGTCATTCCTGAAAATTTTATTTTGTAATTTTTTTGTTTTATATCCATTCATGCGCATAGGTTTCTATTATATTCTAAATAATTAATATCAACTACAGGCACAAAGATATTTATTTAGTTATTTTATTTATATATTATTATGTCCTTCTTATATAATTTTATATCCTCTTATAATTAGTCAAAAAAAAATATAGCGTGGGGAGACTTTTTTCTTAAAGTCTCAAGTAGCTTATTACTATACATAAGATTTTATGGTTTCAGTTTGGGTTATTTTCTCCTCTATATTTCTTTATTTCTCCCATCACTTTTGATTCTTTAATAATAATACTTGGTTTAATTTAAAAACGTTGTAAATTAATCATGGGTTGGAAATTACGGTTCTACCCCCCTCAAACATAATATTGGTGGGAGGACTTTCCACACCTGCTTTGAAAATGAATTCTTCCAATTCCAACAAAGAGTATTGAAGTCATAATTGAAACATAAATCACAACCCTTGATTACCAATCAGTCTTAACAAGAGAAAAACAATCTGAAAATTATTTTTAATCAATTTGTTCACATAGACCCTTGAGGGCTAGTTCAAGTGGTAAAGGGATGAGATGAACATACAGAAGAATGAGGATCGAATCCAAAACAAAGTACTATAATGTAATATATAAAGTACCTTTAGGTGAAACAGACTGAGAGGGTGGAGGAAGCCAAACATGAGTGATTCCAACAATATTTTTTACAAACACTTATAATTTTTATCAAAGAAAATAAGCTCAAATAAATTATAAATAAGCTCTTCCAAAACATACCCTATATATATATATATGATGAGTGAGTAAACTTGATCATAAGTTGCCATAGTGACCACTAAGAAGAAAAATCCTATGGGAGCCTTTAGAGGCCCCATGTGGCAGCCATCCAAAGGGCCACATCCCTTTTGGAAAAGAATGTTCTCAAAATAATATTATTTTTTTTGGAAGAGTTATAGTAAACTCGAGCTTATATAAGTTTGCGTTTTTTACCATTAGATTTGGATTTTTATCACTTTTTTAGGTATGAGGTCCACAAAAAAGATGTCATAATATTTCGATCAAATGGTTGAAAAGCTCAAACTTATATAAGCTCAAGTTTTTTCCAGCCAAACCCATTCTTTTTCTTTTCTCTTGGAAGGACGCTATAGTGGGACACAACGGTTGGATGGAATATTTTTTATTATTATTATTATTTTTTTTTCTTGAGAGAATGAGATAGTGGAGACAAAGGTTGGGTGGACGTTTTATTATTATTATTATTATTTTTTCTTTATCTTGGGAGGACGAATACATAGAGAAGGGGGGTTGGCGAAATTTTGGGGGAAAAGGAGGGATGGTCCGGATGGAGGGAGAAGGAGAGAAGAGACTGACCACCAATTGTGGAGATTTAGATTTTGTGGTCCAGAGAAAAAAAAAGGTTTTCTTCTGTTTTTTTTTCATTGGTTTTTATTATTATTTGATTTTATTGCTCTGTTGCTACCGATTCATCATTGTCTTATTTACTGTTTAATGATGCCTACATGTGATATGATGCTCAGATGCGGTCATTATTGTATTCAAATGTTTTTTTTTTATAGAAACCCATATTTTGTAATTTTTTCTTATGGGTTTTTAGTTGATTGCATTGTATGAGTTTCATTGACTATTTCTATTCTATTTTGATTCCCTTGATGATGGGTGCTCTCTTAATATTCTAATTTAATTGATGACATTTAATAATTCATGAATATTTAACTACTCTTCCGTGTTAATTATTGATATTTATATAATCAAGGTTAATTAATTGTTTGAGGATAACCTTTTAATAAGTGTTAATTGTTTTAGGATAGCCTTGTATGTAATTAGTGTTAATTGTTTGAGGATGATTTATTTTCGATTGATCATTATCGTTCCAAATGCATTAATTAAATAATAATTGATTGTTGGACTTATTTAATATTCAATAATAATGTTTGAGACAATCGCTAGACGGACTATCACTTGAAGCTCTAGCCTCAAGGATAGATTATCCACGATCTTTCATTAATTTGTCTATTTGATATTTTCTTCATTTGAGGCTATGTCACTCTTGCCTCCACCTCGCTTCATGGTGGCATGGCATGTCTCAAAGCCCTCCAACTCTCACCATTCTTTTGACATTCTTCCAATTTGCTTTATCTAATTGTTTTACAAGTTTCTTTCTTCTTTTAAATGTCAAAATAAGTTTTCAAAAATAAATTAAAAATTTGCAAAATGGAGGGAATGAACTCCAAACCTTATGATTACAATGAAAGAGCTTAACCTTGGACTAAAAGTTATTTTGAATTAAGATTCTACCCCTTTAAATAATATATCCCCAGTTCGTTTCTTCCCTTATAAAATTGTCATCTCCAATTCTGATTTTCAATAAACTCCTTTTTTTTCTTACTATTTTATTTTATTTATTCAAATCAATAATTTTTTTCTCTCGATTAATTCCATGGTTCCAAATAAAATGGAATTTTATGGAAATAAATTGATAGGGTTTGAAATATGGGCTTGTAGGCCCACTCGCCAAGCCCAGAAGTATGGCCAGCCCAAAACGAAGGCCCACACCTGCAAGATAGCCTCCCATAACGTCTTATCCCATGAATCCCACTAAATCTCACCAGTAAGGAAAATAAGATAACTCACAGCCTCAAGTCAAATCGGATCTCACCAATAAGGAAGGAGGATAATTCTCAATAAATTACCCTGTCAATATCCCTTATAAAATCCGATGATAAAGGCATAAAATATCTCATCCAATGGGAAAGAATCCTAACTACCCTACAATTGGGAATAACGTGCACTATAAATACCAAGGCACCCCATCGGTGAAAGGTACGCAAACATACGTGACACATTCTCCCTCTAAGCAGTCCATCTTCTCTCTTCAGAAAGACACTGACTTAGGCATCGGAGCGGCCACGGGCACAGTCCCTGCCGACCCCTCTGTTACTTGTTTCTGCAGGAGGCATTACGCCCAAAACCAGCATCAAACAAAGACACTCTAGCCCAACCCAAATGACCTCCACACGCTCCAAATTCCCGGGCCCCGGCTGGAAAGCATCACCGGGCTGGCGCCACCGCTGGAACGAGATGGGCCTTTTACAAATAAACCGAACATCCTGCCATCGATGGTATCAACTCTAACACAAGCAAGAGCGAACACTAACCCCCGAGGATGCAGACCGCCAGAGACGTTGTGACAAATTCGACCACCCGGCCACGTAAAACAATTCAAGCCCACACGGACGAGGTAGAGGCGCTCCGCCTCACCAATCAGCGACTGATCAAAGAACTGGAACAACTCACTAGGCAAATACAGTATCAGCAAGAACCCCGACAAGCTCAGGGAGGCCATAATCTTCCCCCTCATGAAGAGCAACACTGGGCGACGCCCTCGTGGCGCTGGGCGGCGAGGTCCAACCAGCAGAGGGCATGACCGTCTATGATCCCCTCAGTAGCACAAAAAGCTAACTCACGGGGCACTGGAACAGAATCAAATCCCCTCACCCGAACAGGGAATCCATTATGGGAACAGTAGGTTCAAAGGCCCATCAGAGCTTAGGCCTTAAAGTGGTGGCGGGTAAAGGGAAGAGCACCTGACTCTATAGATACTCTAGTACAACAAACCGAGTCCCCATTCACCCCGGGGAGAGTTCACTTTCCCAACGGTTCGAATGCCGCAATAGTAGCGTCGACGGAGACAAAGATCCCGCTCGACCATCTCAACACTTAAGCCAAAATGGAAATCCATATGGGAACTAGGACCGGCGGTGATGCAGCCGCTATCACATTGCGCGTCCAGCCTCGCTGGTTTAATAAATTCTCACTCTCTTCCATCACCTCATTCAGAGAGTTATCCATCACTTTTGTCTCCCATTTCGTCGGGGCCAGGACCTACAGAAAGCCAAGCTACCATCTGCTGACCATTAAGCAAGGCTCGCAGGAGAGCCTGAGGTCTTACGTCCAGAGGTTCAACGCCGAATCGCTAAAGGTCGACATACCCGATGAAAAGTTCGTTATCACTGCGTTCATTACTGGACTAGGAGTACAGTCAAAGGATTTGATGTTCTCCATCTCGAAGAATCCCCAAGCAAGCATGACCGAGGTGCTCGCTAAAGCAGAGAAGTACATTAATGGCAAAGAAGCCCTCATATCCAAAAGAGGAAGCTTGTCAACTCAAAAATATAAAGGCTTTAAGTAGCGTTTACTTCCAGGTCGAAGCCCAAGAAGGCGTAATGATCGGAAAGATCCTCGAGAAAGACGAGGAATCCATCCTCGAAAAGATCGCCTCTGGGACCATCCGCCTCCACCTCGCGAGCACTAACATTACTCCCGCCGCTACCCCTAACAACCGAAGTATCACAGTCTTAAGGCCAGGTACAACACTTGTGCAGCTTAGATGGCCATCACAATGAGGCTCCCACCAAAGAGACAATACTGTGTACCGTGAGTTCCTACTGTGGACTACGAACATCAGTGACCTGATGATTGCATACATAGACGATTCCTCGAGGGTCCGCTTGACTAACCACAACCTCGCGTGATCACAAGTGGATGTCTAAACATCTGACGCCACAGTAAAAACCTGTAGAGTCTCCTGTATGGGAGCTCTACCCAAATAAAACACTCTGTGATGAAACCCATCCCAAGCAAAATTAATATAATCAATAATGATACAAATATGGATAAACGGTTCTTCTGTGGGTCACGCCCCATCCAGTGCCCGACCCGACATGATCCGAATCAAGTCCCGCGCGAGACTATCTATACTATATACTTACTGGGACTCGACTGCTCTTTCTCGTAGCTGCACTGCATTCGTGGTATACAAACAATTTCGTAATAACAAAAATCATTTACATATACAAAAGAACTACCACTGAAAGTGGTGTCCATCACAATCTATACACATATACAAGAGTCCCTTTACTTTATTCATTACGATTTTACTATTACAAAACTTCGTAGATCAAGTACAACGCTGGTGAGCACCCCATCTCCGAGCTTCCGGCCTCTTTTGTCGATGTGGAATGTCCTCGTCCTTCTAGCTTTGTCTTCGCGACTCACACTGATTGAACACCCGTGCTAAGCTTTACGCTTAGTGGGGAACATAAGCATGGACAACCACCAATGGCGACTGTCACAAGCTTATACATATGCATATCATCTATCTATACAGATTTCTATAACTTTAATTACTTATCTATCACATATACTTTGCCTATTGCATGTCAACTTTCTGTACATATTCTATGTCTTTGGTATCTTTATCTACTTTTGGTCAGTATTCATGTTCTATGCTTTTACATATCCTATACTTATCATGTTTCTGTTCTATGACTTATTGCATTCCATGTACTATTTATATATATATACTATTTCTTCTTATACCTATATCATGTCTTCTTTCATATCAAGGGCTACACGCCCATGCTATACTTTTCATTTACGCTTCTCTTTTCTACTCTTCTCAGACTTACTTGCTCATATCCTTTTCTCGTACTATACTTTGTACTTTCTATATACTATATTCATGTACTCGCTCATGTACTATTTTCATATACCTATATTCATGTACTGTTCATTTCCTATACTGTTTTCCTGTTATACTTTTCATATGGCTTTCTCTTTTATGTACTTGCATATGTTGTCATATATTTTCATATGATTTTCATATACTGTGCTTTTCATATGCTTTTCTCTTTTATACACTGTATTGTTCATATACTTTTCATGTACTGTCATCTTGTACATTACCTCTTGTTCTTGTAACTGTCTATACTTTCATCGCATAGCAGTGCTATGCTTCACATATCATGTCATTTCCTTTTAGGTTTCATGTCTGCAAATACCTTAGAAGCGGATACGGAAACTATGTGTACCCGAAGGTACTATCATCATACGAGACAGTTGATCTCGTCCTGTTATCAATTGAGGTATCGCCACCGGCACGAGACGCTGACCTTATGCCATATGCTACTCCAGACTGAAGGTACTATCACCGTACGAGGCAAAGCGATCTTCGTCCCTTATTGTAGACTACGGGCCACCTCGATCCAAACGGATCTATATCATCAACCCAAACAAGGCCTCTTCAATATCCGTCTATGAATATGTCGCAAAGAATCAGATCTTCCCATAGGCATGCCTATCTATCCCTCTACCGTGTTCTAAGAGATAATCGCCTTTTATTCCGCTTTCAGACATATCTCATAAGCATGAATAACTATTGTTATCATAATTGCTATGTCATATATACTATCACATTTTTACTCAGACTCGCTCTCATATCTCGTAGTTTCATGTTATGGTTCTCATATATCTCTATAATACATATATTCATATCTTTTCTATCATTTAGTTTGTCTATCATATTTCATGAATGCATCTATAGCACTTTGTGTATTCATATATTCATATAGCTTATATTCATATCTCTTTATATCATTTATACATTCGTCATGTCTTCATCTATTCATATACTTTCTATATTTCTATCATGTATGCTCTACTTATTCATATATATTCATATCGTATAATGCTTATATTCATATATTCTTCATATTACTTACTTCTCATTATGCTCCTTTACTACTTATCCATGCGTACATATACTTATTCTATGTTTTGTCATCTTTACTTATCTCTATCGTTCTTAGCATTTACGCATTTCATTATTGCGGTTCCTAAAGTATGTCCCATCTTATTCATTTCGGTATAACTATCATATATTCATATCATTTACTCTTATATTCATATGTGCCTATCATTTGTGTACTTTAGACTATCATATCTTATGACATGTTCTATCATATCTCATCATATCTTATGACTTATACCTATCATATCCATGTTTTCTTGGACACATCTATACATATTGCATTTTCTTTATTTTCCTTGTTTCATGGCTATTACATATAGCACTTCATACACTTATAAAGTATGATGTCTATGAGATCACACCTCATTCATATATCTCATTCCTTTATGAATCTAGTTTCATTTAGGAATTAGAATCAATCTAATTGACTCCATCTGAATCCAAATTATGACATTTTCATGTCAACTAGTCATTTTACCGATTTACACTCGGACTGCTCTGTATTACTCTCCATTTTCTGGGGTCTTGACTTCATACATTTCGACACCATGTCCTTATACTCATTTAAAGCTAAGGTGCTAAGGGTTCATTCCAACTGAATCACCCACCTCGGAGCAATCTGGAACTCAAGCATGTCCAAAACAACCCGGACTTCTCTATGTTCAACACTGAAACCAGAATTTGGTTTGCACATGGTCCCACTTCGAGTGGATTTTTGGGCCAATTTAGAGTCATAATTTGACGATGCCTTATTTCGATATTCGATGGTTCTCCTTGAAGTCTATTTTAATTGGCCATTTGAATCACTCAACAGATAAGAAATGGTAAAGTTACGTCCAAAATACAAAACCGGTCAAAATTGAAAAACAGAAAGAGGTACCGTACACGCCCGACTTCACTGGTACACTCGACTTCTTGTCGTAATGGGCTGTTCATTTTTCCATTTTCCATCCCAATTCAACTCTATAGTTCAAAAACACACACTGTTCATTTCAAATTCACCTTGTAATCTCCTTTCTACTCAATTTATTCTAATTACATATCTTTCTTCAAAATTCTTTCATGAATTCCTCCAAAATCATTCCAACATGGGTTATGACCCATCCTCAAACCAACCATGATGATTAGTTAGGGTTTATTCTAAAACCCTAACTCAATTGCTTTCACTAATCCAGAATCCAACCCAAAGGGGAGGATTCTATACTTATCTTGTTACATATGGGGTTTTTCCAACCCTAAATTCAAGAAATCCAAGGTTAGAATGAATTCTAACAAAACCCTAGATTTGGAGATAAATTCTTAATCATACAAAGCCTTAAAGTTCCATAGATCCATTCAATTCCATGATCTAGGTTAGTTTCCATACAAAAAAAAAACCAAAGTTCCATACCTTTGATCTTGATTGCTCTTCTTCTCTTCTTCTTCTTCTCTTCCTCTTCCTCTTCTTCTCTCTTTTCCTCCTTCTCTCTACGGTTCTCTCTCTCAAAATGAGACCAATTTGGTCTTAAATCAAATTTTGAGTTAAGGCCATGTTTGGCCTTATCCATGGGTTTGTTAAGGCCATGTTTGGCCAACAATAAAAACCCATTTTTTTGGCTTAACTTTCTTTTATTTCGCACTTTCTAAGCCCTTCTATTCATTCCAATTTCAATTCCATCTTTTCTATTTCCATAATGGCATATAACTTATTGATTTATGTCATTTAAGTAGTATATAATCCTATTGATTTTATGTCATTATGTCCTTCAAGTGGTAAAAGACCACTTTACTCCCTTGTCTCCTAATATTAATTCCGGTCTTTGTTTTATTTTCCGAAAATTCATATTTGTGTTTAACATCAACAAGTCCGAAAACTGCTAGTGGTGATATTTCTGGATGTTACATCTGTGCCCATACTACAATATCCATAAAACATACCAACTATATCCAGTTCTAAGAGTTCAAATGTTTTACTTTTATACAACACATATTAAACTAACGAGTTCTAATACATGTATACATCATCAAGCCACAACTGCCTTCTAACTTCGCCCTAGGTCAGGCCCCCTAACACGCGCCTCCCCTGTACTGCAAAATAATATCCCTCGAGCTGTGGTGAGCTAATGCTCGCAGTGGAATCGCCTCTATGGGCTACTCTCCACCTCAAGTGCAAGGCAATGCTCCAAAATAAACATACATTCAAAGAACAGACGATCCTCTTATTCTAATGTCTACACACTAACTCAGGATCCCGAGTCTCATCGATTCATCTCACACTCGCTTGCTTCTCGTATGATAATTTTATATTCCTTTTGTTTGTTAGTGGACAACCATCCGATGTGTAGATATCAATTGGGTTGTCTCCGACGATTGATATTATTTATGGATTACCCTCCGATATATCAATTGGGCCGTCTCCGACGATTGATATTTTAAGTTTTAGACAACCCTCAGATAATTCATATTTTAGACAACCCTCCGAACCATTTTCTCTAGACTCATCTCATGCACTCACTCTATAGTCCCAGGGTGTTCTGCACAGATACTTAATGCATGTGATGCTAATTCCAAGAGAATTCAC
The DNA here is from genome assembly GCA_016808115.1 of Tetrastigma voinierianum. Taxonomy (NCBI): domain Eukaryota; kingdom Viridiplantae; phylum Streptophyta; class Magnoliopsida; order Vitales; family Vitaceae; genus Tetrastigma; species Tetrastigma voinierianum. The sequence continues at coordinate 136,584 of JAEQBH010007288.1, read as the reverse complement.
ATGTAAATATATAAACATGAATATATCTACATAAAATTAAAATCACACAATCATGTTATGTAATTTCTCATTCATCACATCAAAATTAGCTCACGTGGGCTAATGATCAAATAGAAGCAATTCGATTTGAATTACTTGACTAAACACATATTTTCACAAATTTTATTTTAGAACATTGCTTCGAACAAGAAACCCTCGCTTACTGCCTTGTCAAACATAAATGCATCTACTTCACTTTGTGAACTCCGACTCTCGGCCATTTCGCCTCAATCAAACCAATACATGATTTATTGAACCATTCCTCACACATTTAACCCTTCCAACAAACTGTGAGTCAGCTTCACTACTCCATTTGGTGTTCCAAAATTATGATCACCCGGCCCTGCTCAGACTCCATCAAACGGTCGTTTCCAAGGCCTCAAATCCAACCGAAACATTAAAATAGGATTCTAAAACAAAGAATAAAACCCAAGTAGGGAGAATCCCCTACCTCTCGGAGTTTGAGAAAACTCCCTAAACTGTACTCCACGCTGAAGCCTCTCCACGCAGAGCGCTTATCCTTCTTGTCCCGAAGACTCCGACTACCGGATCGCTCAAAACCCAGAGAAGGAAGACACTCCTCTCTCTAAAAATGAGATCTCAGCCCTCTCCGCAAGCCCCTCCCTCTCACGTTTTTCTCTTTTGCTTTTTGAAGAAGACAAGTCACTATGCTTCTTGTCCTTTGGCCGACTTAAACACCCCAAAATGCCCATTAAGTCCCTTCATCTCCCAAATTTGATATTCGGCACTATCTCGGCCGTCCATTTTCATCATTTCTCTACTTATACCACTTATGGCACGTGAGTACGTGTTATATGTGACTTTCGTTGCATCGAAAATCAATTTACGGCACCCGAAATGCGATGTCTCATAAAACGTGCCAACTCCGACTGTCTCGGAATTCTACGAGATTTTACGTGCTAGCTAGATTTCGCGAGACGATTCCAACGGTGCAATCCGTTTCGTCATCCGAGATCTAGAGAATAAATTTTGGATTTTTAACCGAAATAGTAATTTTGTAATCAAAATTACCATTTTGCCATTTTTCCAGAAATTGGAATTTCTCGGGTCTTACAATACAACTCAAAAAAGAAATAGAATATTTGATTCGGCGCGAGTATCTCCGGCGCTATATCGCCCGAAGCTCAAGCCCAGCTCAGGCTCAGACTCAGACTCAACAGTTGCCACCCCCACCTCCTCGGCAGGCAACAACTCACCACCAACAGCCTTTAGGAGAAATCCGAGTAATTTCAAGAGGATTCGCTGGAGGAGGGGAATCCAGCTTAGCCAGGAAGGCCCATTTGCGCAGCATCAGGTCAGGAGAGGAAGCGGAGGTACAAGCAATCCTAAAGTTACCTGCCGACATACCATAACGTTCCTGACTCGTGATCCGGGAGGGATGCCACCACCCCATGACGACTCGGGCAGAAAGGCACTGTGGCCAACAAAACAGTCCATTGGGTCTTGATCGACAATGGAAGCTCAGCCGACATCATCTTCGCCTCGGCCTTTGATAAAACGCATCAGGCGGAGAAATTAACCTGGCCAACACCTACCTACGAGGATTCTCTGGTGAGAAGGTGCTACCGTTGGGCTCAATACAACTGGTGCTTACTTTAGGGGACCCTCCATGTCAAGCAACCACAGCAACGAAATTCCTCGTAGTAGATGCCCCCTCTGCCTATAACATGTTGTTAGGCAGACCTTCTCTTAACGCAGTAAAGGCCATCCCCTCCACTTACCACATGGTGATTAAATTCCCACCGCCTGGTAGGATGGTCTGAGAGACCACACAAGGGCCGTGGAATGTTACCTTACTGGCCCGTGAAGCAGCGACAATTTGACAACATAAGCTTGGACGAGCTCGACATGCGTGACGAGGTCAGTGCCCGAACTGAGCCCTCAGAAGAACTAGAGCCCGTACCGTTGGATGACGACCCTGAGCACCTCGCCTACATCGGCTCTAAGCTTGCAGAGACCTCAAAGGCCCCCTTGTCCGCTTCTTGAGACAAAACAGGGACGTCTTCGCATGGAAGCAGGCAGACATGGGAGGAATTGATCCCACCATAATTACTCACAAGCTAAACGTCAGTCCACCTTCAAACCAGTTAAGCAAAAAAGAAGAAGTTTTGCCCCGGAAAGACAAAAAGCAATCAACGAGGAGGTCGACATGCTCCTCCAGGCAGGAGCGATCAGAGAGGTTGAGTATCCAGAGTGGTCGGGCCAACGCCGCATTCTCGTCAAAAAGCAAGTGGCAAGGGAGATCGGTATCGATTTCACCGACATCAATCGCATGCCCCAAGGATAGTTTCCACCACACGATCTCATAAGGATGCCACAACCGGGCCATGAGCTCCCTGGGGCTTTGATGGACGCTTCGGCTACAACCAGATTAGCATGGACCCCGACGACCAGGAAAAGACCTCATTTGTCACTGGCCAGGGGACCTACTGTTATAGAGTAATGCCTTTTGGGCTGAAGAATGCGGGGGCCACATACCAAAGGTTGGTCAACAAGATGTTCCATAAACAGATAGGGGCATCCATAGAGGTGTACGTGGATGATATGCTAGTAAAGTCGACCTTAGCAGCGCTCCACATACCTCATCTAACCGAAGCCTTCCAGATTTTAAGGAAGTACAATATGAAGTTGAATTCGGCCAAGTGCGCCTTCGGAGTATCCGTCGGGATTTTCTTAGGGTTCATGGTCAATCGCCGAGGGATTGAGGCAAACCCAGATAAAATCAAGGTAGTGCTCGATATGCCGTCGCCATCAAGCACAAAGGAAGTTCAACGTCTAACTGGAAGGGTGGCCGCTACCGAAGCAAGTTTGGTATCATACAAATATAAATGCACTTCTTTTTTTCGTGTTTAAAGAAAGCTCTTTCAATGGGATGCGTGGTTGCCAAGAAGCCGCTGACTCAAATCATATCTGGTGCTCTCCCATTTCGGGGCGAGCCCTCAAAGGAGAGCTCCGGCCTCGTACCTCACGGCCGATTCGACCAGCGCCGTCCTTATCAGAGATAAAGATCGAGTCTAGCGCCCCATCTACTATTGCAGCCGAGCTCTGAGGGGAGCGGAAGTAAGGTACCCAAAAATGGAAAAACTGATCCTAAATTGCAACCACACTCGAAAGCTCGCCCCTTATTTCCGTGCTCATCATCGAGGTCCCTACTTGGACACCCAACGGTTGTGTCGCACAAACTGGAACCTCAGTGGAGGTTAATGAATTGGGCCATAGAATTGCCGAGTTCGACATCGTGCAATGTCCGAGAACGGCCAAAGAAAGGGGTAAGTCTTGGCATATTTCATTGCAGAGTTCACCTTAACAGGGCCCGTTGTGAGACGCGCATAACGATGACCTCCCCATCCGGGTGCCTATACGTGTACGAGCTGCCAACTCTAGGTGCGGAGCTGGGCCGACTGGATCTTTAACCTCCCCGGAAGGAATAGATATCGAATATGCGCTCAGGTTTGGATTCCAAGCCTCAAACAACGAGGCCGAGTATGAGGTCATTACAGCAGGCTCACTTAGCCCAACACGGAACGACCAACTCAAATATGCAAATAATTCTAAATTAGTAGTAAATCAAATAGAGGACACCTATGAAGCTAAGGGCGAGAGAATGATCCTATACCTCAAAAAAGTACGGGATCTACTAAAGAAGTTCACACTGGTTCAGATCAAACATATACCCAAAGCAGAATTCTCTGAGCCGACGCTTTGGCAAACCGCAACCCGCCTGGCCAAGAGGACATCACGACGAACGCCTGGCTGAAAGTACCTTACGAGCCTCGAGGTCCTAACGGCGAAGAAGTCGCACCAATTAGATCCGAGCCTAGCTAGATGGACCCCATTTGGGGCTACTTAGTAGACGGACGCTTGCCCGACGACCTGAAGGAGGCCTCTAAAGTTAGAACAATGTTCGCCCATCACCAATCACTGTGAAGCCTCATGTTTCTGGTTTCTTCACACCCATCCTTAAGTGTAGGGAGAGATTGATTATGTTAAGGGAAGGTAATGCAGGGCACATGCTGGAATCACACTCCGAGCTCCTGCAAGTAAAGGTGAAAAGTTTCATAGGTATTATTACCCACGATGCTCGTGAGACGCAACCTACCTAGTCAGAAATGCGTGATTTACCAGGAGACGCCAAGGTATCTCTATCTCCCATTCGAGCCCCGCCGCTTCAAATGGGGCTAGATATTGGGGCCTCTCATTCCGCTGGAAGGGGTCACAGTAAATTCATCATCAAGGCGGATTACTTCACCAAATGGATCGGTACGAGCCCCGGCTACTATCACGCACGTAAAAGTTCGCACTTTAGCGGCGTTGCATAATCCGCAGTTTGGAATCCTAAGAGCCCTGTCTCGATAATCTAGAAGCAATTTGATAACCCTAACTCGTGGATTGCATCGAGCTCCTGATCAAGAATTACTTACTCATCTCCCAAGACATCCACACCCTAATCCGCAAGCCGAGGTTACCATCAACTCTTAAAGCAAGACCGAAGACCAAGTTAAGATCTTAAGGGCAATGGGTAGGAATACCTCCCCGAGGTGTTATGGGCCTGGGCGTAACTACACGTTAACAAAGAACTCAGAAACCCCATTCGCACTAGCCTTTAGCACCGAAGCAGTAGCACCCGTCGAGGTCGGACTGAGATCCCCCAGGGTCGAATTGGCAAGCATGGAACACAACGACGAGGCCCTCCGCCTAAATATAGACCTCCTGGATGAAAAGCGAGAACAGGTTCTTAAACGCACTGAAAGTAATCAAAGAAGGACGGCGAGGCATTACAACCAAAGGGTAAAACCTAGGAGTTACATGCCTGGAGACCTAGTCCAAAGCTCCCGCCAAGAAAGGAACCCGCCCTATGGAAAAATGAGGCCCAACTGGCTAAATTCCTATATCGTGACTCGTGCAATCGCACTGCAATTACGAGCTCCGATGCAAGAAGGAAGATTCTACCCCATACATGGAATGCAAAACATCTTAAACGCTTTTACCAGTAGGCCCCGGGTGTGATCTTAATAAAGTATCGCCAGCTTTGATGGCAAACAAGGCGTTCATCGATCATCTGGTCATGCGCTATAGTCGGAAAATGTACAAGAAGGACACATACATTTAATAATACGAAATTCGAGATTCAAAAAAATAACACATCTCTTTATTACGATGAAGTTATAAATAGTTACAATCAGTAGTGCCATTCCTTACATCACAGGGACAAGCAGTACAAGCAATTCCCTCAAAAAAAAAAAAAAAAAAACCTTCAAGAAAGAAGGAGGAAAGGTAAAAGAGATGGAAAAGATGAGAAGAAGAAAAAAGGGATGGAAAGAGTTTGTGCTGAAGAGGCAAAGGAGAAAAGGAGAATGAGATGTGGAAGAAAAGGAGAAGGGAAGGAAGAGAGAATGAGAGAGAAGGAGAAGGAGAAGAAAGAAGAGGAAGAGAAAGAAGAGGAGAAATACGTAGTGCTGCACAGAGATGTACCGCCCCTAGACATACACCCCTAGCACGGTTAGGGGATAAATATGATCCCATAGGAAGACTAGGGGAAAACACAACTCCCACACGCAGGCGACCCACCGACAATGAAGCAGAGCCTTAGGCGAGCCATCCGCAAAGGCAACCGAACTTCGACGCTTCATCACGTACAAGATTCCAGTCATGCCCCAGAGAAGGCGAAGATCCGAAGTGCAGGTGCCATAGCGAAGGGGTCGCCTTATATAAGAAGATTAAAGCACTCGAAGAGTCCCATAATCGTTTCTAATTCTCCATGAGTTAGCATTAAAAACACTCGCGTCTTTCCAAGAAGGGGAAGTCAAACAGCCAGGCACAACGAAGAATCTCCGTGCTCATACAAAATGCGCTCTTCAGCTCATCCTTGCATGAGCTCTTCAGCTCATCTCCCGCATGTGACTCTTCAAATTCTCATCTCGCATAGAGCTCTTCAACCATTCCCAAGATGAGCCTTCAGCTCATCCTGCACGAGCTCTTCACCATCTCGCATGATTCTTCACCATTGCCTATGTTGAGCTCTTCAGCTCATCCTTGCATGAGCTCTTCAGCCTGTCCCCGTATGAGCCTTCTCAAATTGCCCCGCATGAGCTCTTCAAATTGCCTCGCATGAGCCTTCAAATTTCATTCCGTGATGAGCCTTCTGGCCCATCCCTGCATGAACTCTTCAGCTCATTGTCTATGTTGCTTCCTTCAACTCATCTCCTCGCATGAGCTCTTTCACCATTGTCTATAGTGAGCTCTTAGCTCATCTCCATGAGCCTCAGCCCATTGCCTGCGTCGAGCTCCTTCAAATTTCATCCCGCATGGTTTCCTTCAGCCTACCATGAGCCCCTTAGCCTCGTCTGAGCTCTTCAACCAGTTCTCCGCATGAGCTCTTCACCATTGCCCATAATGGTTCTTCAACATTGCCTGTTTGAGTTCTTCTGGCCATCTCTATGAGCTCTTTAGCTCATCCCTGCATGAGCTCTTCAGCTCATTGCCCATGTTGAGCTCTTCAGCTAATCTCTGCATGAGCTCTTCAGCTCATCTTTGCAAGGGCTCTTCAGCTCATCACAGCATGAGCTCTTCAGCTCATCTCTGCATGAGCTCTTCAGCTCATTCTGCATGAGCTCTTCAGCTCATTCTGCATGAGCTCTTCAGCTCATCTCTACATGAGCTCTTCAGCTCATTGCCTATGTTGAGCTCTTCAGCTAGTCTCTGCATGAGCTCTTTAGCTCATCTCTGCATGAACTCTTCAGCTCATTGCCCATAATGAGCTCTTCAGCTCATTGCTCATGTTGAGCTCTTCAGCTCATCTCTGCATGAGCTCTTCAGCTCATTGCCCATAATGAGCTCTTCAGCTCATTGCCCATAATGAGCTCTTCAGCTCATCTCTGCATGAGCTTTTCAATATCCGCATGAGCTCTTCAAATTCATTGCCCATGGCCGAGCTCTTCAAATTTCATCTCTCGCATGAGCTCTTCACCATCTCTGCATGAGCTCTTTCAACCATCTCGCATGAGCCTTCAGCCTCATCTCCATGAGCTCTTCAACCCACCCGCATGAGCTCTTTCAAATTATCCTTGCACGAGCTCTTCAGCTCATCTCCGCATATTCTTCGCCATTGCCTGGGTGTTAAGCTCTTCACTGCCTCTGATGAGCTCTTCAGCTCATCCCCGCATGGTAGCTCTCTCAACCATTGCCTATGTCAGCTCTTTAGCCTGCCTCCGCACGAGCTCTTCACCATCTTTGTATATTTCCTCAGCTCATTGCCCATAATGAGCCTCTTCAAATTTCATTGCCCATGTTGAGCCTCTTCAGTCACATCTCACATGAGCCTTCAAATTCATCGCCTATAATGAGCTCTTCAGTTTCATCCCCCCGCATGAGCTCTTCACCATCGCCTATGTCAGCTCTTCAACTCGTCTCTGCATGAGCTCTTCAGCTCGTCTCTGCATGAGATCTTCAGCTCATCTCTGCATGAGCTCTTCAGCTCATCCTTGCATGAGCTCTTCAGCTCATTGCCTATGTTGAGCTCTTCAGCCCGTCTCTGCATGAGCTCTTCAGCTCATCTCTACGTGAGCTCTTCGGCTCATTGCCCATAATGAGCTCTTCAGCTCACCTCTGCATGAGCTCTTCAGCTCATTGCCCATGGTGAGCTCTTCAGCTCATCTCTGCATGTGCTCGTCAGCTCATCTCTATATGATCTCTCTAGCTCCCTACGCGTGAACTCATCAGCTCAGGCGCCCAACCGCACAGGCCACCCGAGGCATAAGGCTCAGTACAGTTCAGGCAGTTCAGCCCATAGGGCCTCAACGACTCGGTTGGAAGCATTCAATAGTTCCACTTAAGCACTCCATTCCGCCACGTTGCAAGAGCCGGGCCTAAATCAAAATGTAATGGTGTGGAGCAAAGTAAAGTGATAAACGTGTATTCATTAATAGAGAAGCTACATATGATTTCTGGGCCCTGAGCTTAGCCAAAAAAAAAAAAAAAAACAAGCAAAGATATCCATGGGAGATCAGACATCAGAGGTAGGAGCAGAGGGCGAAGGAGGGGAACGGGCCTTAGCAAGAGCGTCCGATTCTTCAGAATTGTCTGTAGAGAGAGACTCCTCCGCCTCCTCATCGCTTAGGATGCCTAAACTAAGTCCAGGTCCGATATAGCAGGGCGGCCTTCCTCCGAAGGCAAGCCACCCGTGGCTCATCTGCAAAGCTGCCTCAATCCCGCTATAACCTCGTCCTTTTGCACAACCAGGGTTACTTGTTGGTGAAGGTCCCCACGCAATCCATTGCACTCCACAAAATAAAGGCCCGCCGGCTTTTAGCCTCTGGCTCGCGACGGGCCCCGGGTCTGGGCAAATACTTTACGCAGTGTGCCTCATCTCCGTCGCACGTAAGCCCTTCCGAGATCCCCGCAGCCTCTCACTCGACATGAGAAAAAGCCTATCCTCGACCATCCGGGGCCCGGGATCGGGCGCATTGCATCCCCACTCCCGTCTCCAAGAATCATCCCGCGGTGACCCGCACTCCTCATCCCGAACTTCCCGCTCGCTTCAGCCGCCTCCGTCGCTCCTAGCCTCATCTTCCTCGGGCCCACCGCGCGTCGCCACAGTGTGCTTCAAATCAGACCTGTTTCACCGCCCTCGGCTGGGCACTCCCCGCACCCGGCCTCGCACCTCACCCCCGCCAGAGGTAAGGGAAGCCACCTTCGCCTTGTAAGCCCGGGCGGCTTTGGCACGACCTTCGCTTTGATTGGCCTTTTTGGCTAGACTTTTCAAGTGAGTAGCCACCTGTTCACATTCAACACAAGATCGACACCCAACCCAAGTCAAGGTCAGACATGGCAAGAGATGGGAACTTATAGAGGCGACCCCTGAAGACAGGGCCAAGCTTCTCGATCTGCAAATACCGACCTCTTAAGGTCGAATCTTTAAGAATGATGAGATCTAAGACTCAACCGCGAGCCCCAAGATCGAGGAGTAGAGAATCGTCGTCCCCCTCACTTTCGGAACCCTTCCTCTTCAACTCTTCCACCCTCGAGGAAGGTGGCCTAACGCTCTGCGAGGGAGGATTCCAAACAGAGATGGGCACGATCTCCAGTGGCTGCGCAGCCGTCCTTCCCGGGGAACCCTTTGCCTCTGCAGTAGAGCTTGAGCGGGGTGGCGAACCCAAACCTGGGGGCCCCAAATGGGATCGACCGCACTTGCCCCACCGAACACATAAGAGGAAGAAGGAGAGGCGCCCACTCCTAACCTCGCCCCAGATGGACGCTCTTCCAGCAGTGAAGGTCCGAAGCTTTCCGCTTCGCCGGACTTCCCGACAGCGCTTCCACCCGGTTTAAGCTCTACCTTAGTGAGCTTGACAGCTGAAGGCCCGATGGGAGAAACCTTCGCGGTGGGAGGAGGCGAAGGCCGCACAGCAGTAGAGCGAGTAGATCTCAAGCCCGAGGGATCAGGAATATCTGACTTGATCAGCTCAGCATAGGGGCGCGAAGAACACTCGACCAACTCCTACGCGATTACTTTATCTTCAGGACTGAGGTCGGGCCGAGCACCTGAGAGACGCACATGGAAAAGTGGAATTAGAGATACTCGATGACGTTACAAAAACCACACCGAAAATGAGGCGATACTCACGTTGATTCTCGGGGGTGGTCCAAGCAACCGGAACACCCAGGGTGTCATCCTTGTCAAGAGGGTCGTACTCCCAACCGCAACCGCTGACAAAGAAATAACGTTCTTTCCAAAACCTGTGGGAAGACGGAAGGTCGGAGATTATCAAAGGGGCGCTAGGTCGCCTGGAAAAGTAGAGGAAGCCCTCGGAGGTTTCCTTCGTGCTAAACAAATCAAGGAACAGGGCAATATTGGGCACACCAAGGCCCCTGTCCCTAAAGAAAACCAATAACCCCACTAAGATACCCCAACAATTGGGCGAAAGTTGGGAAGGACATACATTAAAATGCTGCAAAACCCCTTTTACAAAGGGGTGTAGAGGGAAGCGAAGACCATTGTCAAAGGTCACTTCGAAGAAGCACACCATCTTAGGAATGCAGAACGCAGAGGTCAAAATATCGTGGGACCACACTGACACCAAAAGGGGCTTAACGCCAGCAAAAGTAGCCCCATACAACGGTCCGACTTTGTTAGTCCCACCCCGCCGTGGCTTATGCATAGTAGACCTCGATATCTCGACTCCCGGGGTACTTATTGTCTATTCTCTCCTTACCCTTAGGGAACGAGGACTCCCCGGGGACATCTCGAAGATTAACTCCGACTAAGCGATCGAGGGCATCGCCAGTACGCCCGGAGCTAGCAACAGCAGAAGAGTCACCGCCAATGCGCAGAGAAGAAGAACGACCTGGACCCATGTTGATAGCAGCGATCCCAAGAATAAAATGGAAAAGGCTATCTCAAGAAAGGCGCCCGAAAAGGACTTTACACAGGGGAACCAGACACAAAGAAAAAGCTTCAGGATCAGAGGCGCACAAGGTGAAAGGTCAGGCAGTGTCCGTAAAAGAAGCAGAAGGAAATTGAGAGAAGTGGGAGAAGTAAGCGCGAAAACCGAAAAGTCAGCCCCAAGAAGACACGTGGCGGTGGTGTCCGATACGAGAAACGTTACAGCCCTTGCCCACACACACCGTACATAAGGGCTAGGGGGCAACTGATAGGGTTTGAAATATGGGCTTGCAGGCCCACTAGCCAAGCCCAGAAGTATGGCCAGCCCAAAATGAAGGCCCACACCTGTAAGATAGCCTCCCATAACGTCTTATCCCATGAATCCCACTAAATCTCATCAGTAAGGAAAATAAGATAACTCACAGCCTCAAGTCAAATCGGATCTCACCATTAAGGAAGGAGGATAATTCTCAATAAATTACCCTGTCAATATCCCTTATAAAATCCGATGATAAAGGCATAAAATATCCCATTCAATGGGAAAGAATCCTAACTACCCTACAATTGGGAATAACGTGCACTATAAATACCAGGCCACCCCATCGGTGAAAGGTACGCAAACATACGTGACACATTCTCCCTCTAAACAATCCATCTTCTCTCGTAAAGACACCGACTTGTGGCATCAGCGGCTGGCATAGCCTCCCCGTCGACCCTCCTCAGCATTTGTTTTTGCAGAGGCATTACGCCTGCGAAACCAGCGCCCAAACAAGACACACTCAAACCAATGAAGCACTTCCACACGCCCAGCCCATTCCGGCTTGAAAAAGCATCATCATAAATCATAAATAAATAAATGGGCCTTGGGTAGGTCTTGACATTTCATGGATTATTTTAATGAATAATTTGATATTTGATCTATAACTTAATTTCTAATTGATTTTGAATATTTTGCATTTATTATTGTACTAGTATAATTTTCTATTGATAAATATCTACGATTCGTCAGTCAAGGTATACATTTCTTCCCTTTAATTTTGTCCTTTATTCACCAACCGCATGATTTATTGGTATCTGTAATTAATTGATTAATTGCCACAGTTTCCATAATCTGATTAATAGAGACCTGATTTTAAGGGCTTAGAGAGGTGTTACGGCTCACTACCGTACCTTCTCAATAGGTAACATGACCTTTAAATTTGGACTCGGTTTTTTCATACTCACCTTTTTTATCATGAGTCACATTTAGAGTTTTTCTTTCTTATTTTGTTTTTCCTTTTAAAATAAAACAAAAATAAATGGTAACTCCAAACCGTTTTTATTTTTTATTTTTTTTTCAAAATATAAAATAAATCTCATTTTCATGGGAGAAATGCATGATAGCTCGAAATGAGTCCTAAGGCCATATCTTTCAAGGATTATGAATTCCAGATTTTGGCCTCATAAATGAAAAAAATATTTCTGGATGAGTTTATGCTTATAAACATGGTAGTTGAAAAAGCTTTTTTAGAAAAAAAGTATGCATAGAGGCGGAAATGAGACCTAATTATTTATGGGCTTGTAAGTTGTAACTTGTGCGCTAGAAAATATCAAATAAAATTATAAAATATATTTGCATAATTGATTGTCTTATAAAATATCAAATAAAATTAAATATATATTTTTAAAGCTCAACACTTTTTACAATATAGTAATCTACACTTATAAGGACTCAAACCCCACCCCTCCTCTAACAAATTGAGCTATATATGTGGACTAGAAAATTAAATATAATTAAAACCATTTAAAATCCAATAAAATTAATTTATTTAATCTTTGTTTATGAATAAGTTAAAATAAATTAAATGAGTTTGAATAAAACATACTTATTTATAAACTTTAATTTTAAAATTTTTTTAATATTTTCTATTTTCTCTTGTATTTGTAAAGAAGAAAAAAGTAGTTTAAATGAGTCATTTCTAACCAAAGCTTGATTTCATTTTGAACTGGGCTCACACGCCAAACAACTTGGCATCAATCATTACTCACACTTGCAACTTGTTCATATCATTTTCTTCACTCCTTCCTCTCTCCCACTTTGCTTTTTTTCTCCACCCATCCAACTCATCTTTTACATTTTGTTCGTTCATTTTTCTATTTTTTTTTTCTCTCGTATTTATTAAAAAGTGTAAAATTTTATTGAATAAATAAATACAATTTCAATTGATTAAAATGAATAATGGTAATAAAATTGTTTGAAAAAGTAAAATATATATTTATAAAATTACATCATTTTAAAATCATTTTATTATAAAAACTAAGGCATGATTTATCAACCTAAAATTAGAAAAGAATCATCATTCTTTTACAACATTATGAAACCTATTATTTATATGTTTAATAAAGTAAAAAAAAAAGTTATAATAAAAATAAACAAACGTAGATCAAAATTAGAAAACAAATAATCATACAAAGAACATCATTCTTCTTATGCGTGAATGCTTTGAACTTCATCCCATTCTGATTGAGGGACACTCATGGAATTTAAGGGTCTTTGAAAAAAAAAATGTTTTATAATCCTTTATTTTATTTTCAAATCAAACTCCAAAAATTGTTCTATTATCCTTTATTTTATTATTCTTTTGAATAGTAAGAAAAATCTACAAAATACCAACAAGATCAACTCAATGATGACTAGCATTCAACAGTGCTGAAGAGAAAGCCACAATTCCTAATGACTAACAAAAGGAAATGCGCTTTAAATGCCTAAGCTACCAGATGATGAATAATATTACCTAATGAAGAAAAGAACATGAAAAATCCAATGAGCATAGCAAATCAAGGTAAAGGTGTTATAACAAAGACAAATTCATCTAATGACAATACAACCCTTTAACTATCAATCACTCCATGAACTAATCAAAACCATTAACCGGAGATAAAGATATTATGTTGTAAATTTAAGCTCCTAGATAGCCTACCATCGACCCATTAGACTTTAGTCAAGTAATCAAAGCCAAGTACCTAGAGAAAAAAGAAACTCCATCGATAGTTAATGTAAGTTTCAGACAAATTACGCTTCCAACCTTATTTTGTCAAATGTATTCTACCATATGAATGTTGCATTCAAAATCAACTTGATGTCGGGCTCCTTTGATTCTTTAATAACCCCAAACTTGAGAAAAAGAGAAGAAAAATCTAAAAAGTTAAACATATGATTCGATTATCCTCTTGTATATAACACTCAATCACGTTTTTAAATAATTCAGGTTTAAATATTTAGAAAGCATCTAAAGCATGCATAAAAGTTATGAAAAGTGTATTCATAATCATAATAATACACCCTTTTGTTTATAGGCACATAAACACTAACACCATTACTTTAGCATTCGCTGTGGGTCCTCATGAACCATTTACTTTGATAAAGATAGAAGATAGCAAATCCAAGACTGAAACTGTATGCCAATTTTACATACACTGCTTAAGCAGCTTGTTATCGAACTGAGGTACAAACTCGTACAAATCTGGATATGAAACCGCTTTTGGTCCCCCAGCTTTCATATATTGCCAACCTTGGAATTCTCACGCCCGAATATCAATTCTATCGATTCCAGTTGTATATCACATTCTCGAATCCCGCACAAAAGTTTACATCATCATTAAATACAATTCTTGGTATAAAAGAATTTTATATCTAACACATCATAATTCGAGAGGTGATAATTTCAAAATTTGAGGAGAAAAACGACCAGAATGGATTCTGAAGGATTAAGCAAAATTTCCAAGGATATGAGCATCACCTTGGCTGAGTTTTGATGGGAGCCCTAAATCTCTTCTGCCAACTATTACTTCGATATTAAGAATCCCTATGTTATGCAGAGTTCAATTAAGACTACTCTTTTCTTTCTTCTAACCATCATTCCTTTATTGCTTTACTCATGAAAGAAATAGCTATGGTTAAAACAAGTTTGCAAGGGAATGATTTTAAAAACGTATTTAAAATCGAAATTATCTAATCATGTATATTTGACCAAATATATGAAATAACATCTAATATGAGAAAACTTTGCTAGAGCAAAAAGCAAAAAAAGAAAACAAAGAAAAAAACAAAACAAATAATAGAGAAACAACACTCACTCATGCATTCTAGTAATTTTACCTAAATATAGTAAAGAGTTGATTCAACAGAGTTGGAAACAACACTTGATTAAAATTTGGAGCAATTATAGAAGATATTCCCACTTTTGGTGCCATTATATGCTATATCAATCTTTAATGAGCAAATGACCTACCTAAAGTTCTACTAAAAAGAATTTTTATGCAATCAGGATTCTAAAATTTTTCTCCAAATCCATAAATCACATTTAAAGATGAAAACAAAAGTGCAAATTATATATTTTTAATGATGCATAAATTCTAAGAACTTTTTACTATGATGCTTTATAACTTAAACTACTCAAGTTCCGGGTTTGATCTTTATGTCTAACCGGCTAGATAAAATAGCGTATGGTTATAAATTGATTCTTCATTTTGTAAGGCATTAAGCTGTAATATTATGAATGAAAACTCTTTTAGGATTTCATCTCTCGAACTTCATCGCTTTAATTTGATTTTGCTTATCTTAAGAGTTGATGAGATTTGGGTACCTTGCTCTTCAACTCAAAACCCGAAATGTGAAATATTATATTACAAGACATAAAATTACCATTGTAACAGGAAGGAATTCCAGATTCACATGCTTTATCTGCACTATCATTAGTGGAAGAAATACTTGTAGTGTCATGTTTCAAATTTTAATCTCTTTCAAACAATCATAAAAATTTGCTATGACCTTAGCTTACAAAATACTTAGGTATGAACAAAGTGATTACCTACAAACTTTTCTTCTCTTCTTCCAATTCAAAAAATTTATACTGTAATGTTGTTTAAGAACTCGAGATATTAGAATCCCTAGAATGTTCATTTTCAACCCAAAATATAAATGTCAAAATGAAACTTCAAGGAACTAAATAGAAAGAATGAAAATGTTTCACCACCTAAAGAGGTGTGATTAGTGTAAAGAATTATTTGGTTTAAAAACCTTAAATAATCCAAATTTTTTAAATATAAAATTTCCCTTGTTTTTCTTGAAAAGTAATCCATCTTGGCAAAAAAAGCCCTTTTTTCCATTTCATGTTTTTATATGTATTCTATGAAAAAAAGTGTTATTTTTATATGTATAAGAACACTTTATTAAATAAGATCAAAGTTGATGAATGACTAAATTTTTAAATGGATTTTCAAAAGTTTTAATCAAATCAATTCTATAAAGAAATGGTTGACATGAACTAAAAAAAGTTTTAGATAATGTACCAGACCGATGAATGAGTTTAGAGCTTCAAATCGGTGTTGGGATTCCCCTCATCTTGTGGTGAGCGGTCCGCTTTGGTTATGTTCTCAGATCACCCTCTCTTAACATTTTCATGGTTGATCCGTTGTCAAAATTCTCGCGAAGATCCGCGAACATGGGCATGTGGTTGTCTTCATCATCTGGTTCTGATGCTCTTCGTATATAAGATGCAGAACCCACACTTCCACTTTACCCTTCACCATGAAACTAAGCCTTTAAATGCCCCATCTGTCATCAATACTGGCTATCATATGAACTGATAATATACCACCCACACTGCTTGGATTCACCGCCATTACTTTTGGCAAAAGATGAATAACTTCTGTGGCATAAAACAGAATTAACCATCGGGCCTGATTATAGATGGGAGATAATCTAGAACTTCAGATTGATGACCATGGAAATTCAGTTCACATTTTAAAAGACAAGGATTTTTCTTACAGTTAACATGAAGCGGAGCATAAACAGACTATACTAAGAACTCAAGAAGTCGCTTCTTCTCGGTACCAATCCACAGAAACTCTGTTTATTCGAGATCCTTTTCTTATGGCTTATCCATCCTGACTCACATATCCAAAAAGAATAAAGCTTTGATTATCTTGGTTCAATAGGATCCACTCTCAACCCTCAAAGAAAGAGAAGTGTAATCTTGCGCTTTCACTTCTAAAAAAGCTAATATTCAGAAAAACTGAGGCACCTAATCGGGCGATTCAAGCATCTCAACAGAAAACCAATAAACCGAGGGGTATGACAGTTTCCTGCACGGCGTGCATTAACATCAGAAATTTCTGAAGTTGGTGGAAGAACTCAAATTTGTAATCGGAGTTTTGAACGTAGATTAACATTGAGATACTGACAAATCTCAAGCATAAATGTCACGAAGATTCTACCAAGTCGTAATTTGATAGCTGCAAATCTTGAAGCCCATGTAGACGCTGAATCGATGTTGAAGCCATTTATAGCATTTTCATCTAAATAAAGCTCTCTTAAATTTTCCATCCTCTCGATTTCCGAAAGCTCTTAGGTTGTGAATACCAAGCAAAGAGAGAAATGCAAGTGATTTCAAATAGACAAATGGCTTCTAAAGGCTCAAAAGTACGCAAGAGCAGCTCCATTTTAATGGTTTCTTAAATTTTTCAAACCCTTTGGTGGATTTCCGGAAGCTCTTAATCGAGAGCAAATTTAGAGCAAGAGAGAGTGGTAAGGGACTTAACTCACAAATGGTACTGCGACTCAAGGTTTTTACACTTCTCAAACAGCAACTACTGTCTGTAGGGAAACTCGACAGGGTACCACATCAGTAAAACTTTCAAACAAGTGTTTCCTGCCACCCTGGGAAGCATGTCGCCGACATTGAAGGAGCCGGAATATATAAGATGGATCCCGTGACTCTACCACACAGAAAACGTCACATAAAATGAAGCCTTAAAGTGTGTCCATTGATTGGAGAGATATTCCTCCTCAATAGCATCTTTGGGATAATATATAACCCACATTTGATTTGATAAACAATTATCATCAGATAAATTACACCAAGAATTAACTGAGATTTTGTCTATACTTTCACTGGACATTTCAGACCATCAGATCACATCCCAATCCATCATCTTCAGATTCCGAGACATATACATTGTCATATTCATCGTCAAGTGACATCGGGACATACACACAACATAAAGCGAATCCCAACAAGTCTCTATTTTTATACCAATTCCAAGGGAGCTTTATTACCACATCATCACTGCATTGATTCCTTACTATCACTTTCTTAATATTTCCATTCCTTTCCCATAGAACCAGAATCCATAAGGCTGCAGCATGGAAAATTAATGGTGAAATAAAGAAATCTCGCTATGAAAATCACATCGGTTAATTCCATCTCGGTCGATTGAATCAGAACATGGACATCAAATGAGGGGCCTCATGAAAATTACCTGGCCCGAATAATGGGCATCTAGAAGTAGTAGACTTGATGGAAGCCTGAATATTCTAAGTCGCTTGCAATGGCCTGCTTAGCCTCTAGATTGGAAAGTCAGTTGATGCCGGGTAAAGAGGCACATAAAATGGTTCCCTTTCAAAGATAGTTCTTCCAATGATGACATATGACAAATATGATTGAGGATATCCTCTTCCCAGATCATAGCACCTTAGACAAACTTACCAAAGAAGATATAGATTCAAATATCAGAGGGAATAATTCCTTTCTTCCATTAGATTGCGCTATGAAGAGATAACCTTCAGAATGAAGATTGACGAAAAATATCACTCATGATTAATCCTCTGCCACAGATTGAAGTTTCACAGATAATACTTAGTGATGATAAGTGAAACCATCAATAGTTTCGATATCTGCTGAGTTTACGCATAATCTTACCGACGACAAGGGAGAATAGATGATTAGGGGCCTTCGCTTCCATTTGATGTCAGATCTAAAGGTTTTTAATGAAGAGAAGCACACATTATTCCAAATTACTCCCGCTTTAGAATGCAAACAAGTTAGATACACTCTTTTCATTTAGTTTCACCTCCAATTCCCTAGCTTTGAATACCCTCCACATGGAGATGGCCAAGGTCCCCAATCACCAATGCTTTCGAAGATTCACAAGGTTTCACTTGAACAAATAAAGGCTTCATCTTGATCCAATTGGAGACTAAGCTCCTTTAGATTAGAACAAATCCCACATCGAGTGTTTCAAGAGACCTCAAATTGCAAAATACTCATTGAAGACCACATATTTCACACCAACTTAAATTGAAGTATTCGAGCCCATTTAGATGCTCAATTGATGATGATACTTCTACTATAGCAGTGCCACTCAGATCAATCTCTCTTAGCTTGCTCATATTGCCCTTGATTTGTGGAAAACTCTTCAACTTTGAACACCGAGAACAGTAGAGGCTTCGAAGATGTTCCAACTTATGGAAGTCGGAAGAATCTCAAGGTTTATGCACTCTATTGAATTCAAAATTATTAGTTAATAACTCTACCATAGATGATGATGGTTTTTAACTGGATTTTAACAACTGAATGAGATCTCTTAAATTTGGCACACTAGCAAAGTCCGCGCTCTCAACAAGATCCTCGAATAACCGAGGCCTATGACTTTCAAGTTTTTAAGGACTCATATAGAACAAAATATCTTAATGGATGATATTTTTATATAAACATGAAAAACTAATATGTACTATTGATGCAACAACAACAACAACAATAACAACAATACCTCATTCTCTGTCCAAAGTTGCTTGATGTTGCTACCACAATTTGAGTCACCACATTTATTTGCATGAAAATTTGTTGGTAAGGATTTTAAAGGGTACTTCCAAAAATGGAGATATCTTAACTCAGAAGAAGAAAGTTCAAAGTCCATGGGAAGGTCAACGTCACAATATTTCCAAGGCTGAATATAGACTTTGAGCAATCTAAGTCTATTCATCTAGTGGGAGAGTTCAGAAATTGTATTTGAGAGCAAGAAAATTTCATGAATAGTCCTTCACTTGTTTCATACCCCGAAGAAAATTCCACATGAAGTTAAAACAAGATAAGAAAACTAAATTAATTATTATGAGATATATACTTCTAAAGAAAATAAATTGACTTTACCGTATTTCTTGTTAGCATACTAACATCAATAGGATCCCAAAGTCACTTCTTTTTCCAGCTTCCTTAGAGACATTTTTTACTTAACAATTCACCCATTTGTTGTAATAAATCATGCATATCTAACTTATTTTTAAAATAGTAATGAGGCATCTTCTGGCCAAGAACCCTTATTACAATGTCTAAGATCACTTCCTAATATTCTGAAAACAAAATCTTTATCTTCTTCCTCTAAAACATGCAATGTCCAAGAATATCTCTTGCTCTACATCATCCAATTTATTACAACTTACTTGAAGAATATTTTGGACTTTCATATGAGGTATTTTTTCTAGTTTTAATGCACTTTTCCCCATTCATCTACGCTCTTATCGTGAAAGAAAGCCACTTGTAACTTTGGGTAAGCAAAGGAAGTCCTTTAGCATATTTTACCACACACAATCTCAGTATGTTCTTAAAATTTAGATTGGAATATTTTGTTTAAAGGCCCACCAATTAAAAGCTCAATTTGCTTCTTCATGATTCAATTCTCATCAAATGATTCATCTCATGGTGTTCAACAAACTTTTATCTTATTGTTATAACACTATACTGTCCTATACCAAACTTCATCTTTCCAATCTAGTTATTTAATCGTTTATTTCATCCACGCCATCAAGAATAATAGGAATTCTTTTTTGAGCAAAGTGTTTTTTTTATCTCGTTGATTCCTTCATTGTGATTCTGGATTACGTTTGACCTTAGGAGGTATCTATGTTTTTGTAATTTAAGGAGACCCCTATTGATGTCTCTCCACTGAATCCCCAGAAACTACTACCATCAAATTGAGATGAGATATCATTATAATAGCCATAGCCATGGTAGTTTTACCAATTCCACCAATTCCGAGATATACACCATGTAAACATTACTTCTGGCTTTAACATTATTTTAATGTTCTGTAATGAGTCCATTCCAACGATGTTGTCACCCACATATAAAGGCTTACGGTTCAATCTTGTAACAATAATAACAATTCCTTTTTATAATTCTGCCATGATCTGCCAATTGTTAAAATAATAGTTTGATGAATATCTACAAGAACAAACCAACCAAATGATGAAAAAATATCAAAGATATAAAATAGAAGACTAATTCTTTTTTGTGAAAGAAACACAAATCATTTGGGTTTTTTAAATTTATTTATCAAAGAATCAAATGCATCACCATTTTCCTAACTATGGGCCTTTGCAACAAAATTATCTTAATCAAGATTCGCTTTATGGATAATGTGTCTAAGGCACTCTAAAGCAATTATTTATGCAATCTTGTATTAATAAAATAAAGACAATTTGCTATTAGATCTCCTCCTGCTGAATCAAAACTCATTGCTTGAATGCTAATATAGGTACATGCATAATAATAATAATAATAATAATAATCATAATCATAATCATAATCATAATCATAATCATAATCATAATCATAACGTTGCATATCAAGGAAATTAACTTCACTCTGAATCATATAGTACCAATGGAATTTAAAGATAAAATAAAGATTTTATCAATGAAATTTTGATTCAATTACTATTATTTCATATAATCAAGATAATGAAAGATAGTTCAAAATAAAGTTATCTTTTTGGCTGGTCAGAGTAGATACTCTTAGTGAATCTCTTTATCACTTAATATGAAATTTGGATAATAAAAGGAAAAGAATATAAAATAAACTATGAACTTTCAAGTTTTCTAGATGTTAAGCTCGAATCTTAAAAATAGCATAAAGATCCTAATTTTGATTTTTATCACAATGAAGCCGTATCTCGATAAAGATTCAGTTTGTTAAGATCATCACACGGCAAGAAAAAAACAAAGTTTAGGGTTTTTTATGCTATTTTCAAAGTTGAAGCTTAATATGCAAAAACTTGAAATTAAAGTTGAGGGTTTTTTTTTGCTATTTTCCCTAAATAAAATGATAAATGTTATACATAAATAAAATCTCAATTTAATTTTTATTACTGAATAAAAACGTTTGTCATCTTGCATAAAATAAATTAGTAATACAATTAAATAAGGAGAGAACACAATATAGGAATTTCTCCACCAATTATCTATTTTGTTTAAAATCGATGGTGAAATCACAGTAGTAAGCTTTGGAAATAAAAAGAAAATCACATAATTTACCCCAGGTTATATACCATATTTAGAATTAGAGAAAAAAAGTAGGATAAAATTTATGAAATATAGGTAAAGATGGAGAATTCATTACTGGTTATCCACATGGTATCCAGAGAGCTTAGCTGCTTTCTCCAAGGCAATCCTCCACTTTGCTATTAACTCCTTTTTCTCTTGATCTGCATCTTTCTCGTGATTGAGAAATGCATCTTGAAAACTTCCCGATTGGTGTCCCACATCTCGGGCCGACATGGTAGAATACTCGGTATTATCGACCGGTTGTCTGACCATCACCGTCAGACACTCAATGATCTTTACGTAGTTCATTCAAACACTACCGAGGTGCGCATAGTTTTCAGAGAAAAATGATACTAAGAAAAAAAGATTTAAATCTGATGGTCATGGAGAGACCCGATTTGATGTCAGCCTCCTTTCCTCGAGTTGTTCACATCCTCAGCGCGAATCCCATACGCAACCAAAGTGTTATAAAGATGATCAGTAAAGTTCTTGCGGGTATCTTCACCTCTAAAACTCAAGAACACATCATAACTATGAGGGCGGCTAGAAGTAGAAGATGAAGCTTGTAAGGTGTTGATGGAAGCCATTTCTGGGCAAAAAAAAACTACACGAATGTTCTTAGAAAGAAAAGAAAGGGTTTTTGGAAGCTAAATTATTATTCTTCTGGTTAGAAGGAAGGAAGGAAGAACGAAAGTCTCAGGAAGAAAGAGAAATATGTCATAGCCTAATAACACAAATTTCGCCTTTCCGCAAATGTCCGTCCTTTATAGGGATCCATGTGTAATAGTTTTATTTTATTTTATTTATTTATTGTCTAGTCTTTTTCATGGAACTTGTACCAATCGCCAATCACTTCTCAAAAACCATTAACCAAAGTGGAATTTTCGTGATCGAATTAAATGGTCGCGGGTCATGAAAAAGTAAATCTTCTTATTGCCATCAAAATTATTACCATTATTCTTTTTTTCTTAGTGCTTTTTATTTTTTTTTCTTAGTTCTTTTTAGAAACCAAATGCAACGTAAAGATTTTTATAAAGTTGAGATTTGTGAGATTCTAATATAAAGGTAAACTAGTTATAGTATTTTTATATTTTTATATTTTTATATTTTTATTTTATAAAAATGTTACTAGTTCAAAGGTTATAAGAAATACAGAATACTTAACCTTTCTAACCATTACATGTTAATAAACCAAATATTAATTTTTTTTAATTCAAATTTCACTCAGTTATACTGGCTTGGGTACTTTGCATGGCCAAATCTAAATCAATTTTAGATTTTGCAAGATAAAAAATATAATCATTTAAAGTATGGAATTGAAATTAGGATATTATTTAAAAATAATATTATTATAATAAAGTTCTTTTATGTCAAAACTAGAAATGTTTGGTTTATGTTTTTTAAAGGGAACGGTTTTTGAAAACACAGAAACTGAAAACAGTTCTTATTATGTGGATTTAATGTTTAATGTGTTCTTAGTGTTTTTTAGAATAAAAAATTAAACATTTTCTCCATATTTTCTTTCTTTTTATTTTTCAAAAAAAAAAAAGGTTTTCAAAGATCGTAACCAAACAACCCCTTGATTTCAGCTTTAGCTAGAGTCAGGGTAGCTGTAGGACAAGAGACGATACATTAGTTTCCTTGGCGGTAGGGAAAAAACTGTGGAAGAAAGCAAGAGGAAGGTAGCCTGAGAGTCAATGAAGTATTAAAAAAGATACAGATGATTGGGAAAATTTTGTTATGGGGTGACCATTTTAAATTATTTGAAAAATGATGACCAAATAATCTTGTTTGAAGCCAATCTAACATGTGATCAAATATTTGATAAAGAAGGCATTTACATACAACCTATATAAACCTTAGATCCTAAATAAGACTCATACACCTACAACCCTTTTTATCATATGTTTGAATTTCTTTATCAAATATTTGAACTTTTTACTAAATAATATTATATGGTCTTTATTTTTTCAAATAGCTTGAAATTGATACCTTGATTCTAAAGTAATGAATGGAAGGGGTTCAGATTTTTAGTGGCCATCAAGCCTTCCGTAGGTGTCCTTTTCTTACCAATTTTTCTTAGAATGGGTTCTGTTGTGTTGGGGAGAGAGGAGAGATAAGCATGTGAGTGTGAGAAGTATTTTTGGATTTAAATATAATATCACTGTTCCATCGCATCTTTTCATAATACATTCGTCTTCATAACATATGGCTTGTTTTATATAGTTTTCATAATATTCACCTTTTCATAATTTCCACCTAAACATCATTCTCCTATTCTATTAATAAACACAAGCCAGCGCCCATTTATTAGACTTGTCCCTAAATGTAATATCTAAAAACCATATAAACTCACCCTGCACCTCCATCTCTATTACTCATCTATTACACCAAAAGAAAAGTAAAATTTTACTTACCTAGATTCCTCCCCGCTTCCCCTCTCTCATTATATTATGCTTAAAAACCCAGCAAGCTAAAATCCAACTTCAAGATCCTGCTTTAATCATTCTCCCATCTAAATTAATCCACAATCACGCTTCTCTACCTCTACTTCATATAATAGAACTTTATAATATTTTATCCTCATTTCAATTTCATATTTTATATAAGCACATGCGTGTATTTATATGTATTTTTATCTATCAATTCTAATGCACTTAATTTCTAGTGTTAGTGTCCAAAAAAATAAAACGCTTGAATTCGGTTCACCTATTCCACACCAAACATCGCCTCTTGTTTCACGCTGATTGGCCTGCACGGCCACATTACTGCTGCTTTGACCGGCCAATAGAGAGAGAGAGCTACACTTTCTCCCTTTTCTCTCATTTGCTTTTCTTCCTCACATCTTCACTTTTCTACGTCGGTGAGAAAAAGAGTTGTTAGCTTTTTTGGCAACTTCATGTAAGACGAAAGGGTTTCAAAGATTTTGTGGTTGAGTTTCAAAGATTTTCTCCCCATATTTGTTTATTTCTCTCATTACTTTTGATTCTTTAATAATAATACTTGGCTTAATTTAAAAACACGTAAATTAACTGGTTGGAAATTATGGTTCCCAATTCAATTTATTATTAACACTGGTGGAGGACTTTGCCCACTTGCTTTGTCGTATGTAATAAAGCTGTGTGCAATGTGGAAAGATATTCTTTCGGAAATGAATTCTTCCACTCCAATCAGAGTAATCAAGTCATAATTGAACAGAATCTAATCCCATTACCAATTAGTCTCAACAAGAAAACTATTTTTAATCAATTTGTTCATATAAACCCTTGACCCTAGCTCAAGTTGTAAAGGAGTGAGATGAACATATAGAAGAATCAGGATCAAATCCAAAACAAAGTATTATAATGTAATATATAAAATACCTTCAGGTGAAACGGATTGAGAGGGTGGAGGAAGCCAAACATGATTGATTCCAACAACATTTTTTTCAAACACTTATAATTTTTATCAAAGAAAATAAACTCAAATAAATTGTAAATAAGCTATTTGAAACATACCTTATATATGACGTCCCAAAACCCGAGGGTCCGTTGACAACTCGTCAACCCACGAAAGACTCATGGATGTCGAGTAACCCGACACCGCACCACCGTGTCCCCTTTTTCGAGACCCATGATTTAACTAAAATCGGACATATTCTCCTTTGTACGGAGAGCTCTACCTAAAATACAACTTGTACAAAAAAACCTAGCAACATGGCCTCCACACATGAATGATCTCTAGGTCCAATTATGAGTGAAAGTGGCTTAATCGGGCTCACTCATCCACATTACAGAATATACATGACTAATTATCATAGTCCTCAAGAGTTTAATTACAACACTCTTACAAATATTACAAATTAAAACAAGGCTGTTCCAAAGTATTTTTACAATTATTTTTACACAAAATACAAGCTAGAGCTAGTTTGCTCCAAGCTTCTTTACAAAAAAATTAATTACAAGCCACAACCCGACTTTTTTCATAATTACAGCCTCAAGTGAGCACCGTCCACCTATATACTCCCTGCATTCGAAAGCTGGGGTCCCACATTATGAACAATGCTCTAGTGGTAGTAACTCTACAAGGGCTACTCCCCACACAGCACATGCAATGTCATGTCTACACAAACAAACATTCCAAGTAAATGCGCTGCTACCTGAATGCCTACATGCCATGAATGCAGGCGTTATCACCATGCCTTAATAATGAAGTTCTCACCAACTCCCTCACACATGCTTATACCAAGTATAAAAACTTGTCATTGGTGTTTCACCCAATGACCCTTTATCCAAAACAAAAACTTTTTGTTTTTAAAATTCATTGGACATCCTTTGATAAACCACTTTATTAAAAGTCATTGAACAATCTCTGATAAACAGGTTTATTCAAAAGCATTGGACAATTTCCGATAAACAACTTTATTCAAAAGCATTGGACAATTTCCGATAAACAACTTTATTCAAAAGCATTGGACAATCTCTGATAAAATTATTCATGCCATCGATGTTCGATAAACATATTTATTTAAAAGCATCGACGCTTTTTTCGATAAACCGCTTTAATCAAAAGCGTTGGACAATCTCTGATAAACCACTTTAATCAAAAGCATTGGACAGTCTCCGATAAACCGCTTTATTCAAAAGCATTGAATAGTCTCCGATAAATAGCTTTATTGAAAGCTATGAAATGCACCTGTGAGACTTTTCGACATACCAAAGTGCATCGAGCTACCACCCACTCACCAAGAAATACAACACGCACATGAACACACAATCATTTAATGCGAGCATCCCCGTGCATATGAAATGCAATTTATGCCATTCCATGCCTATACCATGCCATATAAGGATGCTATGGATATTTTAAACCATGCATAAAGGGCCTGGTACCATATTTGACAATCATATCAATTAACATACAATTTTTCAAATAAAACTATTGACAATACATGTCAACATATTATACACACATATATTATCTACTAAGTTATCACCACTAAACAATGACTTACATTATGTTTAGGCTTAATTTTAACATGTCCACAATAAATTTACAACCAAGCTTACATGCAATGACCTTTGTTCATACAATAAACACATCACAAGCCAAACCATTAGAACACACCATTTGACTTCCACAATTTCAACCATATATCACCTAATTTGTTGTTGATATACTAACTATATACCAATTCAGTGCAATCTGACACAAATCATTAAACAACCTAAGTCGCAGCGCCTCGTAAACGGACCATAACTCAGTTATAGAGGTCCGATTTCAAAGATCAAAAGCCTAACATCAAGTTCTCAGATAGAGTTACAATTTCCTTTGGCTATACTAGTCCAATTCTCTTTTTTTTTTTTCTCAACCGAAAATCAGTCCCAAAATCTTGATTAAGAATTCGCCAAAATGCAGGCGCTTTGTGGCGCCTTAAAACTAATTACAACTTGAGTTATAGAGGTCCGATTTGGGTGATTCAAAAGCCTAACATCAAGGTCTCAGATAATGCTATAATTTCCTTGAAGGATATTAGTCAAAATTCTCACTTTTTCTAATCGAAAATCATCCCCAAAAAATGTACATCATATAGGGTCAAAATAGGGTACTATTCCCATAACCCATTAATTTGTCAAATAGCCCCTTAGGGCAAAAAGGGCCAAACAGCCCCTTACAAAGTAAGAGATTAAAAACTCAACCAAACAGCCCTCAGAATTAAAAATAAACCAAAGCAAGAATAATCACTACCTCTGAGCATAGAAGAAACTCTAGGAAGTCCCGTGGACGTCCCTAAACCGAAACCTTTGATTTCCCGAAATCTCGCTTTGAATCACTCCAAGAAAATCCCTGCGGTTTCTGCACTCCACGTGTAAATTCTTCGTCGAGTAGATGAACTTTCATTCTTGGTCCGACGAATTCCAACGGACGGAACTCCATGGATTAAAGAGAGAAGTTTGAATTTCTCATTTTTTTTTTCTCTCCATCTCTCTCACGTTCGAACAACAAGCAAGAAAGTCATCTTTTTTTTTTTTTTTTGCCTTGATTTCACCTTTTAACATATCTTTAAGTTTTAATTGAGTCAGTCTAATTTCAAGGCCATGTGTCACGACTGCCGTGGGCCCGCATGCCCTGAAACGATTTATTTTGTTCCATTTTAAGTTCAAATTATTTTAAAATAAACTTTACTAACTCATCCTTACTTTCAAGGTTTTTTTTCTCAAAAATCCTATTTTTGGGGTCCATCGGACACCCGATGCCCCGAAAATCGAAAAAGATCCGACCGTCTCGAATTCAATAAAAATTCAGGTAACTAGATTTCGCGAGATGAATACAATCTATGGAAGTCCGCTTCATCATCTGGAGATCTAGAAAATTTTTCAAAGCCTTTAATCACATTTTTAAAATTCAATTTTTTCAGCTTTTATATATATATATATATATATATATATATATATATATATATAGTATATATATATATATATATATATATATATATATATTGATATGAGTAAATCTTAATATATTGTTATATGACCACTTTTGCAGAAAAAATCCTATTTTTCAATTCTGATTTGGAGATGGGGGCTTGTGGAGGCCCCATGTGGCAATCATCCATAGGGTCACCTCCCTTTTGGAGAAGCATGTTCTTAAAAGAACATTTTTTTCTTTCTCTTGAAGACACATATGGGCAATAACTTTGGGACAAAGAGGATAGTGAGGACAAAGGCTGCATGGAAGTTTTCTTTTTTTATTATTATTTTTCTTTTTCTTGAGAGGACGAATACAGCAGTTTAAGTGTAATGTGAAATTTTTGTGTGAAAAGGAGTGGGATTTGAGCTAGACTGAGGGAGAAGGAGAAAGAGACTGAACACCAATTGTAGATCCAGATTTATGAATCTTGAAGCTTGCCAACTCACCATTCTTGGATACTTATTCCAATTTGCTCTATCTAATTGTTTTAAAAGTTTCCTTCTTCTTTTAAATGTCAAAATAAGTTTTAAAAAATAAATTAAAAATTTGCAAAATGGAGTGATTGAACTCTAAACCTTATGCTTACAATAAAAGAGCTTAACCTTAGACCAAAAGTTATTTTGTATTAAGATTCTACCCTTTTAAATAATATATCCTGATTTTCATTGTAAAACCTGAGAAAATTCTAATTTTCTGAAAAATGGTAAAATAATAATTTCGGTCAAAATCCGAAAATTTTCTAGATCTTGGATGACGAAACGGACTTCACCGCTGGAACTGCTTATCGTTTACGTACTACATCGAATTTCGCCGACCGGATGTGACGCCTCAAAACCCGGGGTCCGTTGATCACCACAACCGCGTAAAATCTATATGTCTCAGATCGCGAGCTCATACTGAGCAAATGTGGCCTGGGCCCATAAACCAATATCAAATAAATATCCAACTATATTCCAATAGTCCAAGAGTTATACATTTCTTTCTTTAATACACATACATATTAAAATTTACAATTTAATACATATTATCCAAAACATCAAAAGCTACAACCCAAAGGGAGGAAAGGCTTTTCTTCAAAATTAGCCTCCGAGATGAGCCGCCTCTCGTACACTCCCGTACCGTAAATATAGTCCCACGACGGGGTGAGCTAATGCCCAGTAGTGGAATCACCCTAAATGGGTTACTCTCCACCTAAGTGCATATACAATGCTCAAATTTAAACACACACACTCAAGTAAATACGTGATCCTACTTGAATGTCTACATGCCCGTTTCCCATGTCTCGAGTCCTTACGCACTCCTCACACGTTTGCCATAAAGGAGAAAATATCATTTTCAAAACAAAACTTATTATTCTTGAAATAAACTACCGGCTGCCGCAGAAAATATGACTCAGCCTCCGAGGCGACCAAGCCGTGAGTCAAACAGCCATGGTCCTCATCCGGTAAATGATCCGCTGGGTCATCCGAAACCCAATTCTCCGGAATCATCCCGTGAATTTTTTCGCAATCCATGTTCAAGCTTTTTCGTAAAATTCATGTCATGCACTCACACTTTAAATTAGGTTACCCAAAGGTATAGGTAAAATGCATTATGCCATTTCCAAAACCATTTATATAATAGAGAAATAATATATTAATTATGCAACATTCTCACTTGCAATTCACATTCATGTAATTCAACAATATGATCGTCAAACCCAAAATTAGCTCACTGGAGTAATCTCACATTTCATCTCCACGGTTTCATACTCACAATTATATTCCAATTGAGTAAATCACAATTTATCTCCAATGGTTTATACACACAATTATATCCCATATAATTGAGCAAATAACAATTTCATCTCCAATGGCCTATACACCAAAAAACACAATTTATTATAAGGTAAAATTATGATACAAATATTCAAACACCCCTACATTCATGGACTGGCCCAAATGGGCTCCAAAATTCCTCTAAAATTCCATCACCCATCCCAAGCCAGGTCGATCAAACGGTTGTTCACACCTTAAACCAACCGAACATTACAAACACTTAAACAAAGTGTAACTTCAAGTAGGATAAAACTCATCTCACGTGAGTTTGTCGAAACTCCAACTTTTTTTGTGTCCACGTAGGCCTCATCACAGAATCAACTTTGCTCAAATTTCGACTTAAACCCGCTGGCCCGATTGTGAGATCTAAGTGAAAGAACTAAAGAGAAAAAAATAAAAATCAAATTCCCTCTAACACTCTCTCTCCCACGACGCCTGTCTCCATTTCCTTTTCATTTTTTTCCTTTTATATATATGATAAATAATAATAATAATATTATTATTATTATTATTATTGATATATTATTATTATATTATCGGAATATATAGTTTTATATTACCTCATTCTGATCCACTTTCCCGGTAATTTATTTCTTTTCAGCCTAATTATTTTCAATGAACTTTAACTCAGCCATTTTCTCGACTATCGAGATTTTCGTATACTTCGGCCCTCAAGTCATTGATCTGGCGATCACACGTAAAATTGTAAATATGCTCGGAGATTATCTCGCACTCGACGAAACTTTTTGTGTCACTAGATTTCATGAGATTTTAATTTATTATCCAAGACAAATCGCTTTCATCATTCGAGATCTAGAGAATTTCGCTTTCAACCGAATTACCGCTTTACCCTTTTTAGAAAAATTGAATTTTTCTGCTTCATCCGAGACAACTTAAATTTCACGTTTTTTGTGAGACCCCTAAAATCCAATTTCCTAAGGAAGGATTTGGCCAAAATCCGAAATTTTCTAGATTCGTGATGACGGAACGGATCACCGTTGGAATCGCCTCTGTTGAATCTAATACCACGTCGAATTTCACACTCGAGACAGCTTGGAATTCACGCTTCGAGGCACGAGGAGTGCGGGACACTTGGCACTTTATGAGAGGCCCAAGAGGTGCCACGGTCAGTTATGGGAGAGTCAAACTTGATGGTTTGGTCATAAGCTTACATGGCATGACGCCATTAGTAAATCTAGCGGTCGAGTTACAGGATATGTAACTCTCAACCAATGGGAATTTTGACATGTGGTATCAGAAGACTTTTTCTTCATTCCACTCGACCAACTGACGGGAGAGAAGACAGTGAAAGAGGAACAAACCAAGAGAGGGTATGATTTTGCAGAGAAGCTCTACTCTTCTTCTCTGGGACGATCGGACTCGCGAGTCTCGACGAGGTGAAGAAGCAAAGTTGCTCCCCACGGTAAGGACTACGCGTGGGTATCAGTTTCGGGGAGTTTCGAAAAACTCCAGAAAGGTAGGGGTTTTTTTTTCTCCTACTTGCTTAGCTATTAAGGCCATGTAATGGATTGGGATTTATCGAGGCCTCGATGGCCGCTGGCTCGCCCAAGATTTGGACCGACTCGAATAAATCCGAGTGGTTCGATGTACTCCACGGACTGTCATGGTGATTTGTGTGTGATGTTGTGTTATTGCCATGAGAAAATAACATGCTGATCGTGATTTGTGGGCAGTTCCAAGATGAACTGTCGGATTATGCCTACCATGGTAGGCCTAATCTGTGGCTATCGCCAGAATTGGAATAACATGATTTAGGAATTAATTATGTTAATATATGCATGAGTGATATATTAGCATGTGTTGAATGCTGTCGTACTAATGTACTTAATTTAGGTGGGGAGTAATCCAAGTAGGAAATCTACTACTCGCATCGCTTCACCCCGTCGACCCCTTTTCGTGCACCAAAGACTGACTTTGGGAATGGGATCGCATCCAGGCCTTTAGAGGCTTAAGAAACTAGCCAAGATGGCCTTATCTTTGTATTTTGTAAAAATTGGCGGCAAGAGACCCAGTTTTATTTTGTAAAAATTGTAATGAATACAATTGTAAAACATATTGTAATAACCATTTCAGATAAAATATACATTTTTGAAGAGAGGCCAGAAAAACTGTTTTTACCATTTTTACACGCTACAGATGGTCTCATGACTGAGACACGTAGATTTCTCATGTCGACGGTGGTCACCCGCACTCCCTTGGCTTTCGTGGCTACATTTGAGGCACTGAGGTCAGGTGCCGTATGACTGGCCAGAAGAGACATGTGATGCGACAAAGTCACCGCTACATGTACCCATGCGACACATGTCAGATGATTAGTAAGAGGGAAAGGTATTTAATGGCTTAGACAAGCCATGTGTCAAAAGCTTTAAAATCAAACTAAAATGACAAATGGAATTAAACAAAAGATTAAAAATAAAGACAAAACAAGATCTATCTTCCATTAATGGAAACGCAGCCGGTGGGGAGAGATCAAGTTTTAGAGAGAGAAAAGTG
Source organism: Tetrastigma voinierianum (assembly GCA_016808115.1). Taxonomy (NCBI): domain Eukaryota; kingdom Viridiplantae; phylum Streptophyta; class Magnoliopsida; order Vitales; family Vitaceae; genus Tetrastigma; species Tetrastigma voinierianum. The sequence continues at coordinate 104,222 of JAEQBH010007288.1, read as the reverse complement.
TGATCATCTCTAGATTTCCCTTAGCTGACCTTCTCGGGTTCTCATCAGGCCAAGAAGCAAAGTTGATCTACGCTACAAGGGCTACACGTGGACACCGATTTTGTGGAGTTCTGACAACTCCAAGAGGTAGGGGTCTTCTCCTACTTGCTTTATTCTTTGGTTAAGAGTCATGTGAATGGATAGATGTTCTAAGGCCAAATGGCCGGTGTTTTCAATTCCAACGATTGGGATCGAGTGGAGAAAATCCCTTATTAGGTGGCCAGTGGAACAGCGGTCGAAGCCTAGGTTCTACCGCTCACGGAGTTGTGTGTAAATTTTCGTGTTGATCGTGATTCAAAATGAATGCTGACCTGTTATGATTTATGGGACACTAGTTATGTTAACAGATATGATTACTATTATGACTTATGTGAGTTAATTTGTTAATATATGCATGTAAAATATATTAGCATGAATTGTTTGGAATGGTGAGCACATTCCATATGCACCGGGGCAATCTTAGAACCATAGGTGTGAGTGCATGATATGGCGAAAGAAAATAAAAAGAAAATGGCTGAGAAAGGAATTTAAACGGAAGATTTTCTTCCGGAGAATTGTGTTGGGATTTGGTCCAACAATTCACGCCGGGAGGACCCCGTATGAATTGTTTCGAGAGTTATCCAAACAAATTCGCCGGAGGGTTGTCCAATGTATTTACCGAATTGCAGGCAAGTTTTCGAGAACAAAACCTTTTGTTTTGAAAACCGTATTTTCTTGCTCTGCTTAGGCATGTGTGAGGAGCCTATGAGACTCGAGACATGGGATTGGGCATGCAGACATTCAAGTAGGATCTGTATTTGCTTGAGTGCTTAGTTGCCATTACATGTGCACTTAGCGGAGTAACTCCATGTAGACTATCACACGCATTGCCTACCCCCGTCGAGGGATCATTATTTCGTGCACAGAGGTAATGAGGACGAATACGCTCTCTAGAGGCCGTTTTGAGAAGAAAGTCACATGTGGCTTTGGTAGATACTTTTGTGTATAACATGTATTGTATTTAAATTTAATATATGTTTGAATTAAGAGCGATTTATTAACTCTTGAACCATGTAATTGCAGGAATCATATAGCGGAAGCCAGGAATCGCACAGTAACCTTACAGTTTCTGTTTCTCTCTCAAGGTGTTTTTTTTCTACTGAGATTCTCAATCTCTAAAATAATACGTAAAACTTAAAACCCTGGAGGCTAGTAAGCAGTGTATTTATAGACTGCTAACCCTAATCCTCCTAGGGTTTTATAACACCTTGGGCCCAATAAATGGGCTCCTTCTTGTATCTTAATAATCAGTTAAATGGGCTTTGTCATCTAATGAGCTAGCTTGGGGATCCTATGGCCCATTATTAATTAAGGCTCTTGATCAACGGTTCAGATTGCTTCTGAAAGATAAACTAATAATCTCCCACTCTGCTTAGAAGCAAGTCCGGATCGTAATCTTATCCGGGGCTACTCCACTAAAAGCCCATATGTGAATTCCAAAATTAATAATGTTTTATATTAAATGTATTTTCCGCTTTGTAAAATATCAATAATTAATTGATAATTTTTCTGTAAATCAACTATTTATTTATTTTCTTGACTTTATCGGGCTTAACGTGGGATCCCATGCACTCCGCGCTGACTTTCTTCAACAACATCCGAGTGCCGAAACATGTCAAGAGGATATTTCATACAAATTCCATTTTGTATATTTACAAATACTTGATAATCAAAATACTATAATCCCCAAATTATCAAGCAGAAGAGATATACAAATAGGGATACACAAGGTTGTTTAAAATAGGCCTCACTTATTGATAACTCAAAGAACCATAGTAACTTAATTATCTATTTATAATATACTGTGATTAAGAAAAATAACATATCTAACATCGCCTGAGATTTAATTTCTTTCACAAAAATTTATCCTTGATTAAATCTCTTCCGATCCTCTCAGAATGACCATAATTCATTCCAATACTTTATAATAACCAAGACTGATCATTTCATAAAATATTGCAGTTTAAATAAAGTGCCCAACTTTATTTAACAACTGTGAGACAATTCATTAATTATGAGAACCTGTGATCATGTCTTCTATGGACGTATCCATGTGATCATATACTATGTAATTAACTGACCTTATGCGCAAAATATAATGTGCAAAAACTTCATATTATTATATCGTAAAATGAATTACAACTCATTTCGCTCTCCTAGATCACAAATGTAACCAACTCCCACTCACTCTAGTAAGCCCTCAGACCCTTAAGACTCCATACAATTTACATGCTTTTCAAACACACGTTCAGGAAGAGACTTAGTAAAAGGGTCTGCTAGGTTCTCTCGTATGTTATTTTAGTAACCACTGTGATCTCCTCTATCAATGAAATCACTCGATCAATGCACTTCTAATATGTGTTTCGCTTTAGAAACCTCGGGTTCTTTGATCGTAAGCACGGCCCTATCAAGATCACAAAGAAAGGGTAATGGGCCGATTCAAGACTTGGTATCACATGAAGATAAAAGGAATTTCTTAAGCCATACAACTTTGCAGCTTCAGATGCACTATTATCTTCACTCTCTCTTCAGTCGTGGAGTCAGCAACACAAGTCTGTTTAACACTCCTCCAACAAATGGCTCCCCCATTTAGGGTAAACACATATCCTGATGTTGATTTACTCGAGTCAATATCCCCTTGAAAATCTGAGTCCGTATAACCAAGTGTTTTAAGACTCCCATAGAATATACCAACATATAACTTCGTTCTTTAAATACTGGAAAAGATATGTTTCACTTATTGCCTAGTGTTCTAATCGATCCGATTGAAAATTTGGCCATTACTCCCACTGCATAGCAGATATCTGGCCTGGTACATAGCATAGCATACATGAGACTACCAATAATCGAAGCATAAGGTTTCTTACTCATGAGTTCTTTCTCTTCAGGAGTTTTTGGTGAGTGCTCCTTAGAGATGAATTCCATGTCCTAAGGGTAGAAGTCCTGAATTTTCATGCCAAAACCTCGGGTCACTATTTTATCAGTAGGAGGCTGGGATAAAGCTAACACCTTATTCTTCCGGCCCGTAAAAGCTTGGATTCCTAGAATATAGTTAGCTTCACCCAAGTCCTTCATATCAAACTGCTTTTTCAGGTAACCCTTTACGTCTGATAACACTTTCACACTGTTTCCAATTAATATCATCTACGTAAAGTACCAAAAAGACTACCACTATTCCTTGAATTTTCTTATACACACATGGTTCATCAGGACTTTTCTCAAATCCATATAATTTGATAACTTGATCAAACCTGATGTTCCATGACCTGGATGCTTGCTTAAGCCCATAAATGTATTCCATGCAACTTGCAAACCACGTGTTCTCACCTAAGGCCATGAACCCTTTCTATTGTCGCATATAGATATCCCCAGCCTCCATTTGTGAAAAGCTGCTTTGACATCCATTTGCCAAATCCGTAATCAAGAGTCACGCCACGCCTAAGAGAACCCGGACATTTGCCATGGCTACCGGCTTAAAAGTTTCATCATAATTTATGCCTCTTTGCGTGCAATCCTTTGCCACCAATCTAGCTTTAAAGGTTTCAACCTTCCCATCTGGTCCTCTCTTTCTCTTATAGATCCACTTACACCCAATTGGTTTTACCCCTTTAAGTGCTTCTACAAGAGACCAAACTGAGTTAGAACCCATAGATTCCATCTCATGGTCCATTGCTCTTTTCCAATCTTCCACATCAACACCCTCCAATGCTTCTTCGTATGTGGTAGGGTCATCATCAGGATTATCCAAAACGCATTTGATAAGTTTCCTCCTAACAAGGCATACCTGCGTGTTTACGACGCCTCCCACTACGAGTTTGTCGTGATTGGTTGTTGTACATGCATTTAAGGATACAAGTTTTGTGGTTCAGGTGGATTTCCAATCTCTTCATTATCTTCTTGTTCTTGAGTTTCTTGAATTTATGAGTTGTTTCCTCGTGTTTGTCTACCTTCGGGTACATTTTGTACATTTTCCCCTCTTTGAACATCAACAGGAAACAAGGGTGGAAAAATAGGAGTTTGTGGTGGATCTCGAACTAAGTCAAGCTCTTTAAGAACCACTTTACTCTTAGGTTTAAAATTGTTCATATAATCCTCTCTAAGAAAGAAGGAGTACTCACTATCACCTTCTTTCCTTTGGATTATAGAATATTCCACTGCCCCTTAGGTAGCCAATAAACATACACATTTATGTTCGAGATTCCAACTTTGTTGTTTCGTATTCAAGACGTGTGCCGGAGCACCCTAAATCCTAATACGTTCAAGCTGGCTTCAGACCCTTTCCATAATTCGTGGGTGTCTTTGAAACGTATTTAGACGTGAACTAAATCTAGTATGTATGCAAATTGTTTCTAAGGCATATCCCCGTAACGATTCGTAATGATGAATAACCGAGCATCGACCTCACTCATATCTAAAAAGGGTTCTATTTCTCCTTCGTAGACATTTTGCTGAGGTGTTCCAAGAGATGATAATTGAGATATTATCCTCTGAGCCAAGTAAGACTCGCCAACTCTCCGCATAAGATTCACCACCTCCTGGCCGACCAAGCCGCTTGATATGGACACCCAATTGCTTTTCCGCCTCAAATTTCTTATACTCTCGAATTTATCAAAAGCTTTAATTTATGGCGCATTAGGTAAACATAACCATATCTGAGTAGTCATCGTGAAATGTGATAAAATACTCATACCCACCTAGGGGCTTGAACGCCATCGTCCACATACATCGCTGTGTACCAATCTAACCGTATAGTGTCGATTTCCTTTCAGCCTTGAAAGGCCCTCATTATTTTACCTTCTAAACATGATTCACATATCGGGCATAGGTTCAAAGATCAAAGGAATTTAATTCCACTTAACCAAACCATGAATTCTACTAGGATTAATATGACCCAAATCGTAAATGCCACATATAGGTTTCATTTGAAACCTTCCTTTTCTTAGATAAAGGAAATTGCTCATCGTCAGTATTTTCAATAGCATTAATACTATAGGACATAGGATTTAAAAAATATATACCATTTATCAATAATCCAGAACAAATAAAAGCGTTATTACTCTTTATTGAAACTGAGGAATTAAACTGCACTGTTAAACCATGTTCAACTAAACAACTAATAGAAACCAAATTCCTCTTAAAATCCTAACAAATAAAACAAAGCTTGATAAACATAAAGTCTTATTATTAAAACATAACTCCACTGCTAGTCCCACGCATTACGAGACATATTCCCGTTTCCCAACTTCAAGCTTCTTTTGTCTCCTTTATCGAGCGGGTCAGCTTTGTTTGAACCACTCGCAAAGAGTAAATAAACATGGTTAGTGGCTCTCGAATCAATGATCCATTTATCATTGTAATTCTCCACTAAACAAGCCTCAACAACATTTATACTACTCCATACCCGTTCGGGGCAATCCTTCTTCCGAAGGACCTTTTGTCCGCACTTGAAGCACTTGCCTTTCTAGCTCTTCTATTGCAGCTGGTTTGATAGCCGGACTGCTTCCTCTCGCTTTTGTTCTTCTTTCCGCCCTTAGGTTTCCTCAGGTTTTGAAGAACTTTCAGCATGATAAGCACTTCCCTCGGCTTCACGAGATCTTCAAAGACTCTCAAGCTCTAATAAGTTCACCAGAGTAAGCTTCAGCTTTGTTCATATTATAATCATTTGAACTCGACTCAAAGCTATTGCAGAGATTCTAGATCATGTCAATCTTCATCTCTTGATCCAAATGCCTAGCCCCCATCACTCCAGCAGACTGATGTGCCCCATCATTTTTTAGACAATGGTCCCGCATTTCCTCCAAATATAATGAAAGTGTTCATTAGTGCCCCTATGGCGCTTTTTTGTCTAAGAAGATCGCTACTTTAGCAAACATCCCATCTAGAGTCCGAATTATTTATAATACACTCTCCGCATCATTAATTTGCTTCGCAGGATGTTCTCGCAACGCCGCAAGAATATAACAATGGGGTCATCGATTTACCCGTTGCCAATATGCAAATTGCTTCTTAGTTTCCTCTGAAGCATTAGTAGTGGGCTCCTGGGGTTTCGGAGTTGTTGTAATGAATTTTATTCTCTCAAAATTAAGGACAATGTAAAGATTGGTTTTCCATAGGTCGTAGTTATTTCCATCCAATGGCTTTTGACTCAAAATTGTAGCTAGAGGATTAAAGGATGCAGTTTTCTGAAATTTAAAAAAAAAAGCACATATATTAACACGTAATCCATACAACAAACATACAAATATGTAGATCCCTTAAACTACTTATTATTAATGTTTATTACAACAATAATTTAGTTTCCATTACAAATACTTACGTTGGGCAAGACATTTGTAATAAACTAAACTTTGAACATGGTATGTCTAGTGTCCTACTGTATTAGCTCACAGAAGGTGAGGTGGGTCTCAGACTCCTTAAAAACCTACCTCCTTAGACAAAGCCTTCCTAGATAACATTAACACACACCATTCAAAATTGATTTTTTAAAAAAAAAACAACCATTGTTTCAATATTCTTTTTGGGCCTTTATTAACATTGACAGAGTCTCGTTAGGAGAGTTATTAATATTATTAAAATTGAATGTAATAACCATTAATTTAATTTCAAAATTATCTTTAATATCTAAGCATTGTCGACAAGTGGGTCGCACAACCTTATTAAAATTTGAAATTATTTTAGATCAAATCCAATAAAACTTGGCCATGCTTATCCGTTGGGGCATCACATAACCATTTTTATTATCGACCCTTAATGGAGCCCGCAGTTTCGAATTAATTAAATTAATTTTTAACCTTCACCCATTCAATATTTTTATTATCAATTGTTAGGTTTTCCATAATAATAATATTCAGATAAAACAAATATTATTATAGCACATGTATATATCAAATGATGCAATTATATGGCACCACCTATTCTGTCGCATGTTAAGCACATATCACATGTTATATCCATATAATTTAAACAATTATAACATGCACAATTAATAGGCCCTAATCTATGGTTTCTAGAAAAGAAAATTACAAGCCCAATAGGGCCAAGAAGCCTCAACTTGGATATCCATCGTATTTCTTTCTTCATCTTGTAAGTCCAATGTGCTGTGACATACAAGCTTAAAATCGACTTTTGTGGTTTTCGCCCAAAAACACAAAACCCTAACATGTCCCCTATTGAACCCGAGTACGGCCGTCGACCGCCACAAAAAACTCGGATTGTCACGAAATTTTACAGGGAGGTAGAGCACTGTTTGAGGAACCACCCTACAAAAATCAGCCCATTCCCGACAACGCAGTCATCCCTTTTACATTTTTTTTAATAACCACTTACATATAAAAAATTTTTTTTTGCGTGAAAAAGAAATAGCCAATAAATCATGAGGAAACCTAATCTTATGATTAGCCTCCTTGTTGCATGCCAAAAAAAAAAAAAATACAAGCAAAAACTACCATGGATTAAACCAACCATTCATTCATAATACAAAAATTATAAATAACATAAATAATAGAATCCTAGGCGCTATATATCTAATATACATCATATGAATAAGGAGAAATAAATTATGGATTCAATCATCACACACCATCCAACTGTGCTCACACTACAATCAGTAGAATCATACAAATGGCCGTGAATCGCACACAAGAATATAGAATGTACGATGGGTATATTTTCATCACCCATTACTGTTAACCCGTGTGAGCGTGTAAAATCTCTTCTAACTAGCTGCAATTCTGCTCATTCTACGCGAAAGATTTGCGTGCGGGCTACATTCCGATCACAAAAGCAAACTAAGCGTTAACTGAAACACTCCGAAACCTTAGCTTCTGCTTTCTCACTGTTTTTTTTTCCTACTCGAGATTCTCAATCTCTAAATAATACGAAACTAAAACCTGGAGGCCAGGTAAGTAGTATTTATAGACTGCTAACCCTAATCCTCCTAGGGTTTTATAACACCCTGGGCCCAATAAATGGCCTCTTCTTGTATCTTAATAATCGCTAAATGGGCTTTTGTCATCTAATGAGCTAGTCGTGATCCTATGACCTATTATTAATTAAGGCTCTTGATCAACGGTCTAGATTGCTTCTGGAGCATAAATCCAACAGTAATATAGTTGGTTAGATTTTTGGTGAGTATTGATGTATGGGCTAAAGTGGCCATTTTTACTCATTTTATCCATATGTGGACCCGATGTGGTTGGTGTACAATGTTTGGACAGGTTGTATCTTGGGTAGAACTCCCCGTACAAAGGAGACTCTGCCCGAATTTTTATTAAATCTCGAGTCTTGAAAAAGCACCACCTAGCCAGCGCCGCCACCCGAAATCCACGAATATTCCGCGGCCGATTTAAGGGTCAACTATTCCCGGATCAGCAAGGTCACATTCTTCTTCCCAGTTGTTCTCTCCAATTCTGACTTTCAATAAATTCCCGTTTTTTTTTTACTATTTTATTTATTCAAATCAATAAATTTTTTTCCCTCCAAGATTTCTTTGTTATATTTTCTAAATCTTATTTTTTATTTTGTTTAATTAAAAAATTACTTTTTTGTTTTTAATATAATATGATTAATTCCATGGTTCCAAATAAAATGGAATTTTATGGAAATAAATCATAAATAAATAAATGGGTTTTTGGTGGGTCTCGACATTCCATGGATCATTTTAATAAATAATTTAACATGTGATCTATAACTTAATTTCTAATTAATTTTGAATATTTTGCATTTTATTATCGGGTACTAATACGATTTTCTATTGATAGCTGCTTCAATTCACTGTCATATATTTTCCTAATCGCACATTTATCGTATACGTAATTAATTGATTGATTGACACAATTTTCATAATCTGATTAGTAAAGACTCGATTTTAAGGACTTAGATAGGTGATACGACTTTTACCGTGATTCTCCTAATATGTAATTTACCTTCGAGCTGATTCGATTTTTTCAAACTCTAAGTTATATCGTGAAATCTCTATTTAGGCTTATTTTATTTTATTTTATTTTTAAAAATAAAACAAAAATAAATGACAACTCTAAACCGTTTTTAAAATGATTTTTTTTTTCAAAATATAAAAAACTAGTCTCATATTTTAAGTGAAAAATACATTATAGACAAAAATGCGACGTGGAGAGGGCCATATCTCCATGATTGAGAATTCCGAGATTTTGGTCCAATAAAGGAAAATACTCGGATGATTTTATGCTGATAAGTATGGCAGTTGAAATTTTTTTTTGAAAAAGTCTGCAGAGTGAGAGAGAGGTGGAAATGAGACTCAATTATTTATGGGGATGTAAGTAAGTTGTAACTTGTAAGCAGTTTCTACGAATGTGTTTGTTGCTTTGACGTGGGCCGTTGGATGGGTTTGGACGTTAGGGATGTTCGATTTGGCTGTACCGTCTATCTTCTGTACACATAATACAATTATGTTCTGTCAGATCATTTTGTGGTGACAGGTGGGTAAATACTAACCACCCCAAGAGTTTGAGACTTTTTTTTTACTTTTTCACTTTTGTTATGAAAGGAAATTGAAAAGAAACGGAACTCTTTATTGCTTTTTTATAAGAAAAGGGCAGGGATATAATCTTTTAAGAGTTACTCCTTTATAATTTTAAAAAATTTTAATTTGTAATAAAAATGTCTTTGAAAAGATATTTTTATAATTTTATAAAATTTTAATTTATATTAAAAATATCTTTTAAAGAGATATTTTTACATTATTTTATTAAAAATGGTTTTTAAATAGATATTTTTATGATTTTAAAAATTTTCAATTTACACGAAAAATATCTTTTGAAAATATATTTTTACATTATTTTGTTAAAAGTATTTTATGAAGTGACACCTTCATATTTTTTAAAAATTTTAATTTACATTGAAAATGTATTTTAAAAAGCATTTTTATACTCTGAAAATTTTTAAGTTTCAATATACATGACTGGATGATGTGAAAAAAATTACATTATATATAAAATTATTTTTCAAACTACTTTTTTTTAGATTTATTTTTAATTTATTTTTATTATTTTTGGGAAAGTTCCTATCCATCATTGCATACGAGTACATAGATGACAGATTTCGTGTTATAAAAATAAACTTTCACATTTCGATATTATATTTATATGGATAATCTTGAATTGATGAAAATATCAATGTTTTAAAATTGGATATGTCGTTGATATCTATTCACAATTTAATGGTGGAGACAATAGTCAAACTTTAATTCAATAAAATTAGAGCGATATTAAAAAGATTATAAGCTGTTGATTCAATTTGTTGGTCTATTCACAGTAAATGTCATCACCTTTTTTTTTCCAACTCATTCAACTTCACCATCATTCACTTTTGCTTCTCCAAGCCACTCGCCACTCACACCACCCATGAGCCAACATTGAAAACTATTTTTATTTTGTATATATATAATATATGTTATGAGATTTCAATGTATACATTGAAATCATTCTGTAATTGAGAACTGAAGGTAGCAAAAATGAAAGTTCCGGTGATTTCAATTCCGCTCCGCCCCTAACTCACTATATTCCAGTGGCACTATTCACTTCGACCACGTCACATACTTTTCGATAAATCAAATTAATTTACAATCTTTTCCTCGGCTAAAGAAAATTATTTTTTTAAATACACGTATATAATTCTTTTAAACATTCATAAAAGTAATATTTTTACTTTTTAAGACATTATTCATCAATCATGATTAAAATTACTTTAAAACCATATTCACCAACTACTGCATGAAAATTTAAAAACGTATTTACCATTTTAAGGTTAATTTTCACCGAATACGGTTTTAAGATTAATTTTCAAAACCATATTCACCATGGGAATGTAATTTATTTTTCAAAGGATGATAAACTTTTTTTTTTTTTTTTGAATAACAAGTAATAGTTTTTTTTCTGTTTGGTTTATAGAAACACAAAATAAAAGTTATTTTTTCTGTTTAATGCTATTATATTTTAATTTTTATAATCAGAAACCTAGTTTCTTTCTTTTTGTATATTATTATAGAGAAGTTTGATTAAAATGGATAAATCCTAAAGATATTTGCAAGAATGATCTTTTATAATAGTAATCTTGAAAATGCCACTATTTTAAACAAAAATATCCTTGAACGTGTAAAACAAATTCACCACTTTATAGCAATATTGTTATTGACATTTTTGTTTGAAAATATGTTTTTTTCTACCATTTTTGCATTTTAACTTTTTGGATTTGTCCGTTTGAATCGGATATCCTTTTATTATATACAATCAATTGCTCATCTCCCTCTTAATTTTGCTGTATATAATTTATTTGTGATTAGATGTGCATAATTTGTGTTTATGGAGGCCATGGTTGTTTCAAGAAGATAGAGATCTCGTGTCTCGATTTCGCTCGTGCTAGTGAGGCTAATTGCCTATTTCTGAGAAAAAGAAAGACTTAGGAGGTGGGTTTGATGACTTTCATTTGAGGAACATCAACTTCTCGTCATTATGTTTGCTCCACTAGAAAAATATAAAATAAATAAATAAATGAGCTATGGAAGAAGGTATGGAGCTAGGAACGTCGCCTGAAATTTCATGGAAAAAAGACTTGAGAGGTGAGTATGAAAGACTTTTTTTTTAGGAACATCAACTTACAATCATTATGTTTTTTCCTCTCAAAAAAATATAAAATAAATAATAATAATAATACTAATAAATAGATGTAGATCACTTCAAAATTGGGATACGCATACGCCGAACACGATACTTGCCATGCGGCCGTACAGTGATAATCTGCTGATCGATGCTCGCTGACTCTAACACGCTTAATACAAATTCAATATATTCAAAGATTGAAAGATAACGCCAATTTAACTAATTTAATTATTATATTAATTAATTAACCTATTTAATAGATTATTAATTATAATTCTATTATTTTAGATAATAAAATTAATAAACACGTTAAATTTAATAAGCTATTTTGCGTTAAACATTTAATAATTAATTATAAATTCTTATTATTTTAAATAATCAAATTAACATGTGGCCATATTCGCGTCACCTACTTAACACCTAATAATAAACGGACGTGATTCAAGCAATAACGCCGACATCGCGACATTTTATATCTTTAAGCCAAAATAATTTAACGCCGACACGATCAATACATTAACACAACACGAACACGACTCCATGTATTACGACATCACTCCCTACAAAAACATCATTCTTACATAATTACGGAACCTATTTTATTTTATTTTATTTTTATGTACTCAAAAATTTATAAATAAAAATAGAAATATGTAAAAGAAAAAGAAACACATCAAATCGTCTCAAAAATATTTCAAAATAATTTTACTTCATATAACGCAACATGCATAACAATTTCTAAAAATATTTTAGTTAAAAAAAATTGATCATTAATGATTACAACTTATGTGGGGCTACCTATTTTAACTGCTTGAAAATGTAAAAATAAAAAACTTGAAAATGTGTTAATGCTTTGAATTTCATCCATTTCTAAATAATGGACACTTGTGGAATTATATCTAAACCGAACATTGCCCTTGTTTTTCATGCTCATGGCCCCATGGCGCCCACGCATAGAATGAGAGCTACATTTTTCTCCAATTTTTTAAAAATCGGATTGAATCAATCAGTCGTCTGAGCAATAGAATTGTTGAAGTGGCTCTTTGTTTTAATCTATCTTTCATTATTCGATGAGTGTGAGAATATTTGTTTTTTTTGGAAAATGGTTCGCGACACCATGATGGTACACACAATTTCCAAAAATAGAAAATTTTTAAGGATAAATTTAAAAAGTGTAAAAATTAAATAACACAAATACTCATTGAAAATTTCTTCCCTCCCTTGTAACCCACCCAAAAATCTCTATCTTTATAAAATTATGATGACTTTTTTTTTTTGACACCAATAACATCATATAGCAACACTTTTTTTTTTCTTTATTTTGGTTTGATAGGAGTTAAAGAGTAATCAAGAGTCAATAATTCTCTTATAACTTACAAATATGAAATCGACATATTCTAAATTAAATTTAAAAAAAAAAATCTAAATCCCTCTCATACTTTTTGAAGAGTCACCTAAAATGTTTTTTTATAAAGGGTCATATGTGAAGGAGAAAAAGGAGTAAAATATGACAAACCACTGTCATGACAGCTTTCATGGAATGCTACCCATCAATGACAATGTTAGATAAAAACAAAAGAAAATGTATCAAGCAACGAGGATAATAATTCCACCTATTTTCACCTATGTTAAAGCAAAAGCCTAAATAATCCAACATTTTCCAATCTTACCCTTTCTATATTTTTTCTTAAAAAGTAATCTATTTTGAAAAAAAATGTATTTTACCATTTTATATATTTATATATATTTTTAAAAAAGAAAAATTATTTTTACAAGAAAATAATACAAATTTTTTTGTCAATAGATGATATTTAAAATGGATGAAAGTTTAATACCCCAAAAGTTGATTTTCATGTTCTGGCGATATAAATATTTTAAATTCGGAAGACTACGGATTTTGTTAATAGGAATTTCCATTCATATATGTCATGGTGATTTTTTTTAATCTTGGCTACCTAAACATATAAAATATAAGTGTACGGACGGTCGAAAAATTGTGCTCGCTTTAAAATTAATTGACTGTAGCATCAAACTTTAATCTAAGTATAATCTCCGTTAACTTCCGGGACAAGCTTCCCATAACAAAGTGAAAACGCATTTAATCAAATATTATGTAAATTAATTCATAAATAAAGTGTTAAATTTCCTTAAAATGAATAACAAAACATAAATAGCTAAAAGTTGATAGATTTGAATAATACTTACAACTTATTGTTGAAATAACATCGATTTGAATGTGAAAATAGTTCGATTGAAAACTTGATACACTCTGAATAGAACTAGTAACTAGAATGTTGGAAATTGTTTTAAAAAAATATTAGATTTTACTACTAATGAAATGAAATAACATCAAGAAAATTTTGTTAGAAATCCTGACAATAACTAGGAATTTTAAATACTGAAATTATTGAAAGCTTGTTGAAATATTGGAAAGTTTTGATATTATTTTTTCAATAATAATATTGGAAACTTCTTTTATATCAGAACTATAAGAGATTCGTATTAGCTCTTTACTTTGTGACACCCCAAAACTGGGAGGGTCCCGTTGACTATTGTCAACTCATGGAACTCGTTGCCCCATATCACGCAGACCCATGAGTAAAATGACCCAATAGCGCCCATCATCCATACTGGCCCATACGGTTACAAGACAATACATTTCATAGATCCAAAGAAGTTACATCAATCCTAATATAAAACATATGGTTAAAACTAGTTCGCTCTAATATACATAAAACAAGAACTCAAGGCCACATCCGCCCGCCCATAATCCCGACTCCCTAAGGAGCGCCCGTCTTCCCCGCACTTCGTCCCGCACTGAAAGGGGTCCTAATGACGGTGAGCTAACGCCAAGAGAGATAACCACAAGGGCTATTCTTCACTAGCGCATAATGCAAACTACTATTTCACAATCAAACCAACAACCAATTCACAAGAGGCATGTCGGGTCTCTATCATGGAAAATCTACATGCATGTATGAGACGACACTCTACACGCTCTAAGTACCAGTCAACCTCCGACCCACCACCCAATGCAAGTGCCAATGGAATCAATATCAGTCGGCCCCGACTCCCATCTCACAACCCGTAGTCTATGTGGATATCATTTAATCGCTTTTGTCTTTTCGGGGCAACGTGAACTTTTCGGTCTCACCGCTGGGTCTCTTACACCCTTCCCCGACATTTTTCTAAGCCATCGTGGATACGCCGCTTCCAACCAGTTTTCGTGCTTTCACCCGAGGGGGTATCTTATCCCCTACTTGCTACGCCCACATTTCATTTTCCATTTTGCTTAACACTCGTGGATCTTAATTGACTTCGTCCCATTCCCAAGCCCATACAATTCTCGCACCAAACGCAAAGGCCAAATCAATACCATGTACACACACCCATGTAATGCAAGTTATCGCACACCAATGCAATGCAATTTGTGCCACTACACCTCAAAACCCATGACCAATGTACGAAGACCTCACATGGACATTCTACACCATACACTTTGTGTGTGCTATGAACACTCACGTTTCACCACACAACATTCCATATATTCGCTTTAACATCAAAGATACATGCAGCCATGTTAATATTCCATACATTCAAATCGCACATCACATAAGCATGCACTACATCTTTTTCCATCATTCAATACCATTCATGTCAACACATCATTCAAGCACGATAATACAATTCCAACCATTACTTAGGCAAGTAATGCTATAATTCATATTCCTAAGTCGATGATTATTAGTGTCAATCATAATGTTCTAATGCATATAAAGTTATTTCATCTTCATCACACATATGTCACATAATTCTCACACATTCGCATGTCATTGAATCCTGATGGTAATAATACTCACATTACCCATACCCACATAAATCTACTTTCATGTCGGGCCTAAGAAATACCTGACTTAGTCCGTAAAGCTAGCTTCAGAATACCACACAAAACATCCAACACGCGCACTCCTTGGTTAGGCCATATGCATCCCAAGCATTTCGTTACAAACCGCCCAAAACGGGCTTCAAACCGTGAACGGACTATTCCTCAACTTTCGACCAAACTCAACGCCGTTCTTATTTCCGTAGTCCAAGAACGGCGAATGGAAATGAACGGTAAAGCGATACTGGCCCAAAGCTGACGCCGTCGATCCACAAGTGGTGTGCGAAAATTTGGGCACACCCCGCTTACCATTATGTCGGATTTCACACCTCAAACACAATGCTCGTTTTGACATCCCCAAACCCTATGAAACTGGTCTTTGACCATCACACAATCACAAACAAACCACACAACATACAAATTCGCCCTAAAAACCGAACAAAACCCGTAGGCCATTACACGGCCCCTAGACTTAAAATAACCAGAGTAGGAGGAAACCTACCTCTTATAGCACAGTTCCGAGTTCTTTGCCATCCGGGTCTGCTCATTGCGTAACACTCCTTCTCTTCTCCTTTCCTTCCTTTCTCTTTTCCATTCCTCCTCCTTCTCCTTGCTGCTCCCCCCACGAACTGAATTGGAACCCCCTATTTATAGGATTTAAAAGGGCCATGCATGATGACACATGGCATGCCATGTGCCACACACATGGCTTGCCATGTGTTCTACATGCATAGGCCCTTGCTATGCAATGTGACACATGGCTTGCCATGTGTCCTACACGCATAGGCCCTTGCCATGCAATGTGACACATGGCTGGGCTATGTCACCACATGGCTCGCCATGCATGTGTCGCTCGACACTAGTTACTTTTAATCGTGAAATTCAATTGTCTGAGTGTGAAATTTAGTTTGGGTAGGCTAGATTTGAGACAATTCCAACCGTGCAATCCGTTTTGTCATCAGAGATCTAGAAAAATCTCAACTTTTCTCCGGACTATTCCGATATTACCGTTTTGCCCCCTTTTTTTTTTTTGAAAAATTTAAATTTAAAATTTTAACGGGTGTTACAGGTTTCTATTTTTGAAAACAGTTTTTCATAAGAAATTTTAAAAATACTAGAAAAATCATTTTGATTTCTATGAAAAAATGTTCTTATTATCCGTATTTAGTGTTTTATGTGTTCTCCATGTTTTAAAATTAAACATTTTCTCCCTGTTTTCTTTAATTTGTTTAGAGCAAAAAAATAATATTTGAAATCTTAGCCCTTGATATCTCAGTTCAAGCTGAGGAGCGAGGGTAGCTTAGCCATTGAAGAGTAGGATGAAAGTGATCATTAGTAAAACCAAAGAAAATTCTAATTTTCTGAAAAATGGTAAAATGGTAATTTCAGTCAAAAATCCGGAAATTTTCTAGATCTCGGATGACGAAACAGACTTCATCGTTGGAATTGTCTCGCGAAATCTAGCTACCGCGTCGAATTTACGTCAATTCAAGAGCGATTGAATTACCGCATTTATGAAGCCCGATGGGGAGTAGTGTGGACAAACTTGGCGTGTAGGCTAATTTTGGTGTTATTGATGTGATTTGCTCTTTATGATTTGTGTGATGTTAATATATATGCATGTGAATATATTAGCATGAATATTTACAGGATTGGCATCCGTGTATTCGTATGCCTTTAGGGCACCTTAAATTTTAGGAGTGAGTGCATGACATGAAATTGAAAGAAAAGCAGCGTTTGTGAAGGAATTTTTGAAGGAAGATTTTAGATAATTGCCTTGGAGAGTCGTCGTGAATCGGCTACGGATGAGAACCATGACTTTTTCGGAGCGTTATCCAGCAATTCGCCTCGGAGGGTATTCCAATATTTTAAGTTGGTAGTGAGTTTCGAGAACAAAAAACTTTTGTTTTGGCTTGGATATTCTCCCGATTCGACTTATGCATATGTGAAGTCGGTGAGGACTCGGGTCGTGGGTTTGGGCGTGTGAAGCGTTCAGTAGGTTCGTGAAATTCTTGAATGTGATTGTTTGCAATGAAATGTGCACTTAGGTGGGAGTAACCCGGTGAAGGAAATTATCCTTTGCGGGCTTTCTCATGCTGTCGGAATCAGCAGATTTCGGTCTGAGGGTGTGCGGGACCGACCGCTCATTAGATCTCTGCGTTTAGAAGAAAGCCGGGTTGTGGCTTTGGTGAGACATTGTATAGCATGTATTAGAATTGGTATTTTAACCATATGTTGGATGTAAGTGATTTATTAACTCTTGAACTATTGTATATAGTTGATGTATTTTGTGAGTATTGATCTGCGGGGCTATTGGCCATTATTTTCTTCGCATGTGGACCTTGTGTGATCATTGTTGATTATTAGGACAGGTTATGTACCTTGGGTAGAGCTCTCCATACGAGGGGCTTCTGCCGGTCCCTCATGAGTGGTGTCGGGTTGCAGGCATCACGAATATTCCGTGGAGTTGTGGGTTGTCGCGGACGCCCCTCGGTTTGGGTGTCACAACTTGGTATAAGAGTAAAGGTATACGATTACCTTGGGAGCTCGGTGGGTGTATCCATAAGTTTAGTCTTGATACCAGATTCATAGCTTGGTATCAGAGCTTAGGTATCTGAATGCACAGAGCTTTCGGGTTTGGGTATCAGTTTAGTCTGGTCACCGGCTTCATAGCTTGGTATCAGGCTTGATATCTGGTACCTGGAAGCGAGGGACTTGAGGCAGGCCGTAGTCATTAAGGTTTAAGAACATCTGCTTAGTATAGCTTGATGTTGGGGTTTAGGTGAGTGTTGCACAGGAGTCATGGTGCGAGGATTAAATAACGCATGCACATGGTGTTTATGTGTGAATGGTGTGCATAACATGAGTTGTTGTGTATGAATTGTGATTGAAATTGTATGCTTGGTGAATAGCATAGGAAAGATGTTTAACACTTGGGTGTAGTGTGAGAACAAGTTGTTTGAGAAATTTTGGTAAAAATGGTCCAGAATTAAATTAAAAAAAAATGATATAAAAAAAAAAGTGTTGCAGGCAATTAGTAGACTCTTGCCCATTTCGGTTGTGCGGGATCACGATACAATATTTGTATTATGACATAGGGCACGCGTGGCGCGCGAGGGACGGGAAGGGCTCGACCACGAACCTGGCCGAGGCGCGTAGTGGCACACCCGCGATCTGACCCGGCCAAGGGCTGACCCGCGATCACGACCGGTTGAAGTACGCTATGCGGTTAGACTCGAGCGCAGCGGCACGGGCAGTGGGTGTGTCCGCGATACAATCGCTTGTATCGTGATAGGCCGAGTGCGTTTGGCTAGGGATGGGTTCGCGATACAATCGATTGTATGTCGTGACGGGCGACTTTGGCCCGGCGAAGTGTCGCGATACAATCGGCATGGTAATGACGGGAGGAAGGCTTGGCGGGCGTGTCGCGATCTGATCTGCGACACGGCCGGGCACGTCTTTGCGATATGGTCGAGTAGGCTTCGCGACCGCGGCGCACGACCTGGCGATCACGACGGCGTGCGTTACGACAAAAGGTCGGACGTGCTCGCGACACTCACGATACTGCAGGGAAGGTCACCGAGTCTGACCGGGAGGGCTGCGACACGGCGCCCCCGGGTGCGCAGACACGAGCCGATCTAGACAGCGACACGTGTGCGGCCCTAGGCTAGGGTGTTGCTGGTGCACTAGACTCGGTTTAACTAAGGGTGCCGCGTTACGAGTCACTTTGTTTGGGACCTTTGTTCTGAACAACGTTCATGCGCCTTTATTCCACGAGGTTTTCAAAAAATAAATAAAAAAATAATAATAAAAATTTTTGAAATAAAATAAAACAAAATCTTTTAAAATGAAATTTTATAAAATAAAATTTTTGTTGCATATGATTTAATATATTGAATTATTGTCTTGCATTACCTATGAATGCATGGACATAGTGTATGAAATGTTTTCTGTATGTGAATAGTGTCTCGAGGTTGTGTTTACACCTTAGAGATACTGCATTAGAATTTAACTTGCCATTTGACATGTGTAGATGGCTAGTCGAGGACAAGGACGTAGAGGGCGTCCACGAGGTGGTAGCCAAGCACTACTAGTATTTGACCAGTAGGCTTTTGTTGAGGTTGTAAGGATTGTGGCTGCTGCTATTGCACAGGCTAGTGTAGCAAGTAGTCAGGGAGGTCCGAGTAACCTCCAAAGGTTTAGGGCACATCATCCTCAGGCATTCACGGGAGGAGTCAGGTGGTGGCCGGATCATTGGTTAAATGCGGTCGAGAAGGTGTTAGAGGCTATAGAGATTACCTCGACCACGACCCGGGATAAGACTAGGCCTTTCCGGCTAGAGGTGAGGCCCAAGTATGGTGGGCCCCGGGCAAGGTACTCTAGAGATATAGAAGCAATGACATGGGCGAGTTCCGAGAGTTGTTCGTAGGCGAGTATTTTGCGGATCTTTCGTCACGCGAGCTTAGAAGTTCTTAGAGGCCCAGACGAGGGACGATGTGTGATGGAGTATGTTAGATTCACGGAGCTGGCAGTTTCATGATGACTACGTGGCCACGGACATGGCCAGGTCGGGGTCGAGAATGGTGAAGTTATCCATTTGCGGCATGATTGTAGGACTCTGCTCTGAGACATGGACTCCGTGGTTGGAGACGACCACGACCATAGAAAGAGATCGAGGATGCTGCGAACTCGGGATGCAGTGTTAGTAAGAGGAAGGAGAGTCGGTCTTCTTCTAGTTCGAAAAGAAGCGGAGGGCTTCTAGTTCACGCGTGGGTTCTGGGTCGCGGCCGTCAGGGCGAACGATTAGGGTTCTTCAGTCGAGGTTAGGCGGATGGTGTGTTATCATTGCCCAGCGGCACGGACGCATGAGAGGATTAGCCCCGAACAGAGATCCTAGGGTTTCGGGACTGTGCGATCCCAGATTAGCGATAGGACCAAGAGAGGGAGATACGATATATTCCTCCGTAACCCGGTGCGACTAGAGGAAGCGAGTTTCCGATCTCAAAGGAGGCTGCCGCGGGCACCTCGGGTTACATGGGCGTGGAGGCCGGGTTATGGAGCGGCGGAGGGCGAGGCCCGCAGCCAAGACGTCAAGGGTTTAGGGGCATGTCTACGCCGTTATACAACCAGTTGAGTTAGTAGATCAGCTAGTTATACAGGGTACGTTTTTGCTATCTCGCCGATGGGAAAGAGTGTTATTTGATTATGGTGCTTCACATTCATTTATCGCTGCATCAGTTATGATAGAGTTGGGCTTAGACGTTGAGGCCTTGGAGGAGCCCTTGTATGTGAGTTCTCCCCTAGGGATTAGGGCGAGGATAAGGATGATATGTTGTGGTTGCGAGTTAGAGATCTCGAGGATTCTACTCACAGTGGACGGTCATGTGGACATGTATCGAGTTGACGTCGTCACGGGGATGGATTGGATGACAGCTTACAGGGTCGTTATTTATTGTGAGCATAGGAGGGTTACCGTCTACACGCAGGACAGTACTCGTGTTTATTTTAGGGGGACAAGCATGATATTTTCCCCCAGACCGTGTACGAGTCCAGGTGTCAGGCACAGTTGGCAGGTTGGCTAGCGAGCCTTACCCCAGAGGACGAGGTGAGACCGGACTTAGATCTACCTCGAGTAGTTTGCAAGTATGAGGATGTTTTTCCGGATGAGCTACCAAGATTGCCTCCGTAGAGGGTTGTAGACTTCGGTATTGAGTTACACCTTGGTACTTCGCCCATCTCTATGACTCCGCATAGGATGACACCAGTTGAGTTGCGGGGAACTGAGTCAGGCTAAAGGAGCTGTTGAATGAGGGTTCATTAGGCCCAGAGCACTTCACCATGTGAGGTGAGTGCAGTTGTTTGTGAAGAAGAAGGACAAGACCTTCGATTGCATTAACTCTGACAGTTGAAACGGGGTTCACGATCAAGAATGGAAATTTTACCCATTAGAAATTGCGATTTGTTGTCCGGTTAAAGGAGGGCCTTGAAGTCCTCGAGGTCAGACAACCATGCTTGGATTACCGTCAGCTAAGGGTTGAAACCGGATATCCTAAGACTAGCGTTCGAGGCGTTATGGGCACTTTGAGTTTACGGTGAGGCCCTTTGGATTGACAGTCTCGGCGGCATTCATGGACCTCATGCGTAGAATGACCACTATTTAGATCGGTTGTCGTGATCTTCGTGGATGACATTTTGATCTACTCCCGGTCGAAGAGGAGCATAGGGGATCGCGAGGATTGTGTTACGATTGTTGAGAGACCATCGTATCGCGCGAGTTAGTAAGTCTGAAATTTTGGCTTATTGAGGTGAGATTTTTGGGACACGTGGTGTCGTCGGGCGATGTCGGTGGACCCCGGGAAAAGGTCGGCGTGATGAGTTGGGAGAGAAATTTGAAGTCGGTCTTCGAGATACGTAGTTTCTTGGGATTGTCTAGGTACTGCAGGAGATTCATTGAGGATTTCTCCCAATTAGCGGCACTATGTGAGATTGACTGGAAGGAGATCCCGAGTTTGATTGGGATGGCGATGCGGAGGCATTCCGGGAGTTGAAGAGGAGGCTTACTTCAGCTCCTTTCGTTGATAATCTGGACGGGGGACGAGGGGGTACACGGGGTGCATTGCGAGGCCTCGAGGGCGGGTGGATGTGTTTTGATGCGATGCAGGAGGTAGTAACTATGGTTCCGTCGGTTGAAGAATCATGAGCGAATTACCCAAGCGCCACGACATGGAGTTAGGCGGCCATAGTCTTCGCCTTGAAGATTTTGCCATTATTTATATGGCGAGTTTGAGGTGTACTCTCGGGTATAAAGTCGAAGTATATTTTCACGCGACCAGGACCTCGATATGAGGCAACCTGGATGGATGGAGTTCACAGAGGATTATGACTTCACTTTGCATTATCACCTGGTAAGCGGAAATGTGGCCCGATGCACTTAGTCGAAGTCACGGGAGCATTGGCTGAAGTATAGCTTCCGGGAGTGGGATGCTTTCGAGGCTGTGGGACGGTTTGGGGCTGGTGTCAGCGGTAGGCTTAAGTGCGTTGGGGAGTTTAGTGGCTGCCGAGTCTCTGTTGAGTGGGTGGTCGAGTCCGGGGATAGGGCCGCGAGATAGTTTCCATCCGGGGACCAGTGCGATCGGTCTGGTGTGAGGTACGGACCATCTGCGAGATAGTAGTCTTGATTATAGAAGGACGGGTAGTGTTTCCTAGTTAGTGGGTTGAGAGAGGAGATTCTTAGGGAGTTTCACTTTGCTCGATTTGCGGAGTGCATCCGGGTGGCGCGAAGATATATCGGGGATCGCCGTCGTAATACCTCTTGGAAGCGGGATGAAGAGACCGCGTAGGGGACTTTGTTCGTGATGTCTCACGTGTCGGCCGGAGTTAGGTGAGCGCGAAAGCCCGGCGAGGGCTACTTGATACATTGTAGGTGGGCGAGTGGAAGTGGGAGCGCGTCGCGATGGATTTATGACCCACTTGCCCGCGGACCTGCTTAAGGACATGATGCAGTATGGGTGATAGTGGACCGACTCACTAAGTCGGTACATTTTCTAGCCGTGCGAATGACCTTCACATTGGAGAGATTTTGCCTGTTGTATATTCGAGAGATAGTCCGGCTACATGGAGTACCGGTATCCATAGTGTCGGATAGAGACCTAATGTTTACGGCGCACTTTTGGAAGATTTTTTTTTTTTTTTTTCCATTGTATGAGCACTTAGGTGGAGAGTAACCCATGCAGGAGATTATCATTACTGGGCATTGCTCACCTGTCATGAAAATTATTTCGGTGCGAGGGTGTTTAGGGAACGGCGCTCAGAGGCCGCTTTTGAAGAAAGCAGACATGTGGCTTTAATATATATTTTTGTAAAACATATTACTAAATTCTTAATTTTGATATATGTTTTGATTAAGAGTGATGTAACAACTCTTAAAAACTATTATAATATAGTTGCGTATATTTTGTGAGTATGGATGTATGGGTCTGACGTGACCATTTTTACTCGTATGTGGACCCGGTGTGGTCGTTGTACAATATTGGGACCGGTTGTATTTTGGGTAGAGCTCCCTATACAAAGGACACTCTGCCCGATTTTCGTTAAATCCTTAGTCTTGGAAAAAGGGAACTCAATGGAGTGGTGTCGAGTTATCCGACATCCACAAATTTTTCGCAGGTTGACGATGGTCAACGGGACCCCAGGGAATGGGGCGTCACACATTCAAGTATAAAAAAATAGATAAATATTTTTGATCACGAAAGTTTGATAGAAAGCACATATCTCCATGAAAGATTTCTTCCCAGAATAGTCGACAAAACTTAGTGGTAAAGTAATGAATGGAAGGGGGTTAGGCTTTAGTGGTCCTGAGAAGCCTTCTTTATTGTCAGCCTTCTCTTACAAATTTTCTTTTTTCTTTTTTTTTCTCATGGGAAGCGGAGTTCTTGGACACTTACACTTGCAGCACTTGTACTGGCTATGGATTCTCCTTCACAAATCCTCTTTCAACCGAGCTCTTGTTGGGGCTGATTATTGTTGCAGCAAAGATTATTATGGATGGCAGCACACTTTGCTTAAATTTATGTACTTCACGTGGGATTATCGCTACAGTCTCCCACACACAACTCTCAAAGTCTAGGATAAATATGCCTGAGGCATTTCCTTTTGGATCTTGTGATTTCTCCCCTTGGAGTAACACAAGAAGGGGCGAATGAATTTATTGCAGTGACTACTAAAGGAGTAGTGAGGTGGTGGTGGATGGATGGATTCATTTTCTTATTAGTATTATCAAATAATAATAATAATAATAAAAATTATAATAATTATGACAACAATAATGAATGTGAAGGAAAAGGATGAGGAGCAGCAGCAGGAGGAGTAGAAGCTGTCAGAGTAATGGAAATGCAATGGCAAGTGTTGGCACTATCTTGTTGGCTTGTTTGCCTCGAAGAAAAAGGAGAGAAGGCTGTGAGCTCAGATCCGGGGTGTCCATTTAATGACTTAGTCGGCCGCGGAATACTCGTGGATGTCGGGTAACTTGAGCACCATTCACGAAAATGGTAGTCTCTTTGTACGGGAGCTCTGCAGTAAAACCTGTCTGACACCAATCTCATGACCACAGCGGGTTCATATCTCTGATTAAAATGAATAAAATGTAGCCCAGGCCCTGCATTAATACTCATAACAAAAACATCCCAACCAAATATATACTACATGTCGTACTCATCCAAATAAATCCCAACTATATACAATAGTTTCAAGAGATAATAAATTATCCTTATACAACATATATCAAACTTATAGAGTTCTAATACATGTGTACATAACAAAACGAAGCCTGCCAGACTTTCTTCTCTAGGATGGCTAGTCTCCTCGGCGCTCCTGTACCGAAAAAATATGTTGTCGACCGAGGTGAAATTATCGCCGTGGAAATCACCCTAAATGGGTTACTCTCACCTAAGTGCATATGTAATGCTCCAATTTAAACACACATTCAAGCATATTAGTGATCTGCTTGAATGTTTTAAATGCCGTTCCCGTGTCTCGAGTCCTCATAGACTCCCTCACACTTACTAAGCCATGTAGGATAAACATTCGTTTCAAAAACAAAACTTGTTGTTTGAAAAATATATTGCAAAGTGTCGGTAAAAATATGGGACTACCCTGGCGAATGTGTTGGAAACCTTCAAAACAATACATGGGCTCATTCGACGTGTAATTGTAGGACCATCTCTAACGCCATTCTCAGGAAAATTATCTATGAAATTCTTTCGCAGCCATGTTCATTTTCGAGGAAAACGTGTCATGCACTCACACCTAACTTCTAGGTTACCCAGTGCATATGAAAATGCATTATGCCATTTCATGTCATTCATGCTAATATATTCACATACTATATTAACATATTTAAATCACATATAACATGTTATGTAATTTCACCTGATTACAGAAATTTTGGTCGACCATCACCAAAATTAACTCACTTCGAGCTAATCACAAACTCATCTCGATGACTAAACACACAATTATATTCCATATAATTGTGACCTCCCATGCTAATACAAAAGTTGGGCATTAACCTATTCATTTCCACCTGATCAATCCCATTACAAAAATTAGCTCACGTGGGCTAATTAACAAACACGAAACAATTCAATTTGAGTCACTTTCGATCAAACACATTTTTCATAAAATATTTCGTGTCACTATTCACATGAACTGATCATGGCTTGAGGTAAAAACAACATTCTTATCCTTGAAGTATAACTGCTTCGTCCAGTGTATGGCGTAATCTTCCTACTATCGCAATCAATACAACGATGCGGAAGTCATTGATCCATGCGAAATGACATCAAAGTACGACATGTCCATCGCACGAAGGTTTCTTGTGAGCGAATCCACTGAGATCTCTACTCACAACCTCGAAATATCGATCAAATGCCATACCAGTCCACTGAGGGAGAATTCACATGCAACCAACAACCACAGGTTCCAACTTTATAAGCCCAAGCAGTCACATAAGATCTGGCCCGACAAATGAATGAGATGCACCAGAATCAAACAATACTCTTACCCATAGGCATGAGAGTAAAAACATACCCTGGATAACTGACTGGTCTGCCATCTCAGTTTGTGGTGTAACGGCATAGACACCCCACGGGTCCACGAAGTCACGGCACATGGGCCGCATCCTCGGCCTGACCCTTAGTCGGCCCCTCTACGGCACACTTTGTGACTTTGGTAGGTGCTATGCTTTGCTAAGTGGAGAAACACATTCCAGCGTCTTGCCCCGGGGTGAGGAGGAACTATGCATTTGTGCATGTCCATTGATAATTAGGGCAGGGGTCCTTAGCCTTAGGATCCACGCCTCTGAGCGATCTTATGCGATATGTCTAGGTTGATGGCAATGGAAACATGTCACCTGCCCTGTTTGGCTAGAAGCCCTGATATGGCCTTAGCCCTGATATGGCCTTGGCCTTGATAGCCGTGGCCTGTGTAGGCTCTCTTGAAGTGGAAGCCTTGACTTCTTTCCCAGAACTAGAAGAAGAAAGTAGCCTCCTTCCTCTTGTCACCCTTTTTGCATCTAGGATGCTCCATGCATCGTCTATCTCTCTCTCTTTATGGCCATAGTCGTCCTCACCACAGAGTCCATGTCCTGTAGGAGGAATCCTGTAATCTTGCCCCACTTGGATGGGCGAAGCTTCAAGCCATCCTCAAATTTCTGCACCTTGGCCATATCCATGCCGTAGTCATCCGAAACATGCGGCTGATGGCAGCCCGCGTGTTCAACACGGTCATGTTCCTTGATTCATGGAACTCTTGAGCCTTTGCATGTCTTGCTGATGCAGGGAAAAACTTACCCATGAAGAGCTCTCTGAACTCTCCCCATGTCATCATCTCAGGATCCCTCTAGACCCTAACCCAATCCCACCATATTTGGGATTCACCTTCTAGATTAAACGTAGCTAGTTTGATCCTTGTGGTATGGGTAACATCCAGCGGCCTCCAAAAATCCTCTCGACTTCTGAACCAATGGTTGGCTTTGCGGATCACTCACTCCCCTCGTATTTGGGGGATGATGTGCCTTGAACCTTTAGAGGTTATTCGGACTCCCCTGACCTCCAACTGCACTAGCCTGTGCAAAATTGGTAAATGCAGTGCCCATGGCCTCCATAAAGGCCTGTTGATAAAAAAATGGGTGACGGTCGACTATTGCCACATGGACGCCCTCTACATCCTCGTCCTCGAATTTCCATCTACACATGTCAGATGGCAACAAAATTATTAAGTTCCTATCTCAGTCTAACTAGTAGTGCATATGCCAACCACTAATAAACTATGTCATCATGAACTACATCGTTCATCCCTTTTTCCTCAATGGTGTAAATTGCCAACCACCAATACATTTCAATTTAATTCCCAAATTATTATATCCATTTTTTGAACCCCTAAGTGTTATGTTTCTAACCTTAGTGTTCCATATCACAATCAACCATGTATATAATTCATGCAATTTATAACACTCCCGACACATGTTCATTCGTCAAAGTGCCTGATGAATGCATGATCTAACTTCATTACCCATAAAGTCTTGAAGCATTCTTATACAGCTTTGATACTGAAGCTGTGGCCTTGATTTTTGGGTTATTTATTTATTTATTTATTTATTTTTATTAGTGTCGTGACGATTATGCTCATGAGCAGGGGACTCGAGCAATGCAGGCATGGTGCCTTTATTTGCGGGACTGGCGTGTGCACAGTTGCGACCATGCTATACGCGTTGTCGCTTACGCTGTGCGCTCTGTCGTGCACCTAAGGCGCTTTGTCGTCACGGCCTCGGTCGCCTAGCTAACCTGTCGTGACCACGACAACTTTGTCGTACTGGTAACTTCTGATGAGGCAGAGAATTCTACATTGTGATGAAGATAAGTATCTCGCGGTCACACACACGCTTATGCGTGAACTGCCGTGCGTCTTCTGGCGCTTCTCGCGGCGTTGATGCGAGCCCTTCTCACCATCTTGTTACGACACAATTTAAGGTGTAGCGACATTCATCCTCCAGATCTTGCCACGCATCACATTTGCGACCGCGACTACTTGAGTCACGACATAGGGCCCAGAAGGGACTATGTCGCCTTGTGAGCCTTTATCGCGGCTTCAGGTCACCCGGTCCCAGCCCCGAGCCCTGTGCAGCAGAAAGCTGCGACTGCGACATGGGAACGAGCATATCTCACATCGCGATGGCTTCCTCTGTCATGACCACATATGTCCGTTTGCCTGATATCTACTTGACCACGAGGAGATCCCTATCATGACATAGGGCAGCTGTGTGATTGCACCACAACACCTTTATCGTACTTGGCGGCCTCGGCCGTGCATTTGCATGTTGTGTGCCCGAGCCATGTCGTGTACCTGGCTTGAGGACCATGTCATGAAACGGAAGACCATGTTGCAACACAGTTTCTGAAGTTCTCTATCGCAACAGAAAACTCTCTGTCGACACAGAATCCAAATGGGCGATGGGCGCCCTTCCATTTCTGCACTTTTTCTTCATTTACTGATTTCTTTGTCATTTCATATTTATGCATTTATCAACACTTTGCATACATTCTAAAATCTAGGAAAACATTGTCCTTTAGACTAAATAAGTTGAAAATAAGATTTATTACAAACTTCTTGAATTTACATGATTGTGGATGTTGGTCTAAATACCACAAAGCAAGAAAATAAACCAAATGCGGCCTTTTCACACTAGACTTTAAACATCTACCTGCGGGTATATCCCGGCCACACAAAGCAATTTTCCATGACGAGGGTGGCGAAGCCTAGTAGAGAAAATCTCTATGGAAATTTCACTCCCCCACCTAAGTTCACATGCAATGTCATGTTCACACATCCACACACATTCAAGTAAAAATATGCATATTTCTAAATGAATGCCTACATACCATGTCACATGTCTCAAGTCCTCACCGACTCCTCCACACATGCATTTTCCATGTATGAAATCAGTTCTTCAAAACAAGAGATTTTTGTTTTTGAAACTCATTGGACATACTCTGATATCAAATATATATTGGACAACCCTCCGAAATATAATTTAGTGGACATGCTCCAAGATATATTGTGGACAACCCTCCGATATAATCCAGTGGACATACTCCGAAATATATTGTTGAATGACCCTGCGATATGTCAGAAACGTTGAAAAGCCATTTCATGCACTCTGTAGATTCATGCAATGTCAGGTGCACATGAAATGTTAATGCTACTTCATGGAGTTCACATATTACATGCATCTGAAAGGGACATGGAATGTTTAAAATCATCGTCGTACCAAGCATCATAGGCGACTACATCTCTTGCATGTAATTCCTGCCCATATCCCAATCCATATTCATGTTTGAAAATAACAACATGTTATTGACCAACAATCCCGAATTTTCGATCGCGGCTTTAGGAAAACAACATAAAGAACTTATTTTTCCAGTAAGTGTAAGCTCTTTCCAACCCACATTTTCCAACTCATATGAACCATATTTGGTCCCTATTTTCCAGTATTTACAACTTATCCTATAGCGTGTTTGGACCTGAGCAAGAAAACGATTCTCTTCACCAGCAGTTTGATCAAAAGCGTTTTTAGCGAACCGACCCTCTGCTTCTGACTACAACTCATGGCCATTGAATGGCTCTCGAACGAACTAACCAAGGTAGGAGAAAGCGTAGCATACAAAATACCCTAGAATTTCTATAATGAATTTTATTATATATTCGGTATAAATTAGGCAAACTTTTGGTTTTTCGGAAAAGCGATAAATTGTTAAATTATGAAAAGTGAAATGAATATGACATGATTAAATATTATATGCTAAAATAAGAAATTGATTGAACCTAGAGAAATAAACCCAGTGGCCAGCAGAATTTGAAATTTGTAAAATAGAGGACCCTAAGGGTCAAATGATAAGCTTAAATCATAATGTGAAATAAATGGTAAGAATGAATGTGCAAATAAAGAACTATCTGCTTTAAGTAAGAAAAATGGAAAATGGGTTTTGAGCCAAACATGGCCTTAAGAGAATAAGGGGCTTAAGATCACATTTGGTCTTGGAAAGGCACATTGTGCTAAAAACGTTTTATGAAGAGAGTGAGAGGAGAAAACTAGGGTTTTTCAAGAAGAAGTAATTTTTGGTGGGAGATCATCCCCATTCCTTGTTTCTAAGTGATCAAGCATCTTGGGTGAAAAGATTCAAAGGGGTTTGAGTAGAACAAACCACCAGTCATCTTTAAATGATGTTTGGGTTAGAAAAACCCTAATCCATCCATGGGTTTTACTCATGGTTGGTTTAGGATGATATTAGAATGTTATTGGGAGTGATTCCCATGTTTTGTTTTGAGATTTTGAGGATTTTTGAAGAAAAATCGCAAAAAGGAGCAAATTGGAAATCTGGGCATATCGGGCTCCTACGTCGCAGCGTAGGAACCTCTGGCCGTGTGTGGCGTGAACCTGCTTGAGTGTGGGATGCCTATTTGCGGCTGACGAGAGTCTAAAGTAACCTGAGTCACCTGCGGCGTAGCAAAGCTACGCCCGCGATTGAAGGCTACGCCCGCGGCATAGTTCTTGTTCCTGATGAGCAATTTCGGATTTTGTTTGGGAGCACCTCGTGTTGTACGGAATGGTTTAATGACCTAATAAATGATTAATAAGGGTTAATTAATGATAAAACTGATGAAAAACATATCGTACCCGCCGCCAAGGCGAAAGCGAAAGAGGCTGTCTTAACCCCAGAGAAACCATTAATGAAGATTAATCGTCATTCACTTTAAAATGTATAATAATTGTTTATCCACTAAGAGTAGTAATTTTTTGGCTCTTGGGGCGGTGAGGATCACTAACTTCTAGGATCAAGATCGAAGAGAAGGAAGCAGTGACGACTTGGTTTGTTCATGACCCTCTATCGCTATTTAAATGTTTTGGTAGTTTGCAAATAAATCTAAAATGATAATATGGAATGAGTATATCTTTGAAATGATATTACGAAGTGCATATGGATTTGAAAATGTGATATTTGAAATGTTTTGGCGATTAATTGCATATGAGTGATTAATCGGGTGTAAGCAATTAATTGATTCTTGACATCTTGAATTGAATCGATATCTTAGGAAACGACCAACATGGAGGGATGCAATCCTCATCGAGTCATGATGATATGACATTAAAATGTCAGCGGCGGGATACCAATGAGTAACCGTCAGTTGATTGTGTGACATTTTTAAATGACCGCGGCGGGATGCGCAATCGATCAGATCATGATGAAGACCAAAATTGTTAAATATGTAAGCACATTACGAATGACAAAAGGGCTGGGATTCACGAATAGAATCCATCATGAATATGTGGTGTATAGACAAGTAAATAACAAACTTTTGATGAGTGTAAATGGGATTTGTAAACTACATATGCGGAGTATATGTTTGAATCTCCTTGATTTGATTTAAGTAAATTGAAGCATGTGAAAATGCATATTTTGATATGATCGATGATTTGTAAAGTGAAAGCATGTGAAAGTGAATAAGCATGAGTATAGTTTGATATAAAAGTAGTTTTATGATAAATGCATGTCATGTTGTGAAAATTGGAATAGAGCTGTATAGAACCACTAAGCATGTGCTTTAGAGTGTAGTTTTTATCTATGTCTGGGTTTTGAGTAAACGGGAAGAAAGCGAATCGAGAGCGCATAGTCATAGAGATTCACGAGGCGTATAAGTATATACCCCGTCATATGGATATCATTTCTTTTTGAACATGTGACATTTTGTGAACAAAATAGTTAAACTTTGAACCATTGTTTTGTATATCATTTTGTAAAGGCATGATAAGCCATTTTGTAAATGAATTGTATAAGAATAGATTTTTTGGGCCTACCATTTGAAATGCTTCCACATAATTGAAAACCCTAAAACGAAATGACATAAATAAAATGTTTTGATAAGATAAATGAAAACGGTCGGATCCGCCCTTCGGATTGGGCCGGGGATTTGGGTCACGACACTTAAAAAAAAAAAAAAAAAACAACCAAATGAAGAGTAAATAAAAAGAATTAAATGAGTATCCGGATCGGTTCGGACCAGGCCAATTAGGTCGGACAAAGGGAGTGCTCTGAAGACCGCCTGTTGGAAGCGTTGACGGCTCCTCCTTCAAAACTGAAAATTGCACAGCTCTCCTCCTTCCCTTTCCTTTCCTTTCTCTTTTTTTTTTTCTTTCCTTCCTCTCTTTCTTCTCTCTTTTTCTCTCTTCTTTCTTTCCTTCCTTCTCCTTTTTTGTTTTCCTCCTCCTTTTCTCTTCTCCCCCCACCGAACTGATTTTGGTCTTGGGGTGTAGGGCAACATCTCCAACCGGTTTTGACACATGGCCATTACTAGGTCATGTGTTTCCTCTACTTTGATCCATCTACTACCATGCTCATGCATGAGGTAGCACATGTGGCTTTCCATGTGCCAAGTGTCCTCTTCTCCAGTGCCACTTTGCACGAACTCTCATACTTGAGTACTTTGTGATTCACTGTTGCCTTGAAATCGTGAAATTGGCATGCCGGGAATTGACGAAATTCGACTACGTATCTAGATTTCATGAGACAAACTCAACGGCATGATCCGCGTCATCATCCGAGATCTAGATAATTTTTCAGACCCACAGTTTGTACTGTAATGGTAACCTATCGTTTTGCATTACCCGAGTTTTCACACTTACTCTGTGATATCACCATCCGATTTTAAACAAATAATTGGTACAGAATTTCTCTATTATTTATGTTCTCTCCTTATTTATTTGTATTACTAATTTATTTTATGCAAGATGACAATGTTTTTTTTTTAATTCAAAGTAATAAAAAATTAAACTGAGATTTTATTTATGCATAACATTTATCATTTATTTAAGAATATCATATAAAAAAACCCTTGGACTTTCAAGTTTTGCATATTAAGAAAACACTAACTTTAAAAATAGCATAAAATACCTAAACTTTGATTTTTTTTTTTCTTGTGGAAGTCTTAACAAACCTAATCTTTATAGAATCTAGCTTCCATTTGCAATACAAAAAATCAAAGTTCGAGGATCCTTACAAGTTATTTTAAAGTTCGGCTTCTTTATGTAGAAAACTTGAGAAAGTTCATAGTTTTATGCTATTTCCCTTTTATAAAAGATTCACTAGCATTAAATATATAGAGCCTATAAAAATATTATGTTATTTTAATTTCATCTATATTATCTTTATTATATGAAATAAAAGTAATTGAATCAAAATTTCATTGATCCATGACAACACCAAATCTTTATTTCTATATTTTTAAATTCAATTAATTACTATATTATTCAGAGTGAAGTTAATTTCCTTGATATGCAACGTTATGATTATGAAATTATAGTTATGGATTATGATTATTATTATTATTATGCATGTACCTATATTAGCATTCAAGCAATGAGTTTTGATTTCATGGAGAGATCTAATAGTAAATTGTCCTTTATTTTAGTAATACATAGGATTGCATAAATAATTGCTTTAGAGTGCCTTAGACACATTATCCATAAAGCCGAATCATGATTAAGATATTAATTTGTTGTAAAGGTCCATAGTTAGAGGAAAATGGCCATGCATTTGATTCTTTGATAAATAAAAAAAAAAGCCAAAATGGTTGCATTGTTTCTTTCACTAATAAAAACTTGGTCTTTTGTCCCACTTTTCCTATTTTATATCTTTCGAAATTTTTTTCTACCATCATTTGGTTGTTGTTGTTCTTGTAGATATTCATCAAACTATTATTTTAATAATTAGCCAGATATGAGTGAGAGATTATAAAAGAGGTTCGAGTTATTACAAGGTTGAACCATAAGCCCTTATATGTGGGTAGCTTGACATCATTGGAATGGACTTTCATTTGGAAGCGATTAAAATCAATGATATGGCGAGAGAGATGTTTACATGGTTGGTATATCTGAATTAAGTAAAACTACCATGGCTATTACTATTTATAATGATATCTCGTCTGATTTGATGGTAGTAGATTTATCATAATTGATCGAGAGGCGTCGATAAGTCTCCTTGAATTACAAAAGAAACTTCTTCGAGGATACGCCAAAAAGAGGATCAAAGTGTAGAAATCAGAGATTCAAGTGAAGGAATCAATGAGATAAAAAAAAAGCGCTGGCAGAGTCCTAATTGTTCTTGGCTGACATGGATGAAATAGAGCAATTAAATAACTTATGTAAAACCCAGGAAAAATTGAAAATTTCTGAAAAAAAAGAAGGCAAAACAGTGATTTGTGGATACGTACAAGTTGAAAACCTGTAAGTTTTCTAGATCTTGGATGACGAAACGGACCTCACCGTTGGGTTCGTCTCACGAAATTTAGTTGTCCTAGCAAATTTCGTTGAATTTCGAGGTAGTCAGAATTTTATGTTTTTCGAGGGATTGGGTGTCGAGTGACACATGAAGTAGGTATATGGTGACCCATGGCAAGCCATGTTAACATGCATGAGTTTTGGATTTGTGTATAAATGGGGGGGGTTCACGACCAATTCGTGAGGAGAGAAAGGAAGGAAGAAGAGAAAGGGAGGAAAGGAGAGAAAGGGGAAAGGAGAAAAGAAAGAGAGAAAAGAAAGAAAAGAAAGGAAAAGGAAAAGAATGAGAGAAAAAGGAAAGAGGCCGGTGGTTTCTTCCTCAGTTCATTGGTGTTCTGACTGTCGGAACTCGTAGAACCAAGGAGTAAAGTCCGAAGATTCGATGAGGGGCTATGCTTCAAGAGGTAGGGATTCTTCCTACTTTGGTTTATTTCTAGCCTTTGGGCTATTGATTTGGGATGATTTTGGAACCGTGTTGTGCAATGTTAATGGCATGTGAAGGGTTCTATGTAGTTTAAGCATTTGCCTTCAGGCCAATTTAGGTTGAAAAATTGCATTTGAGGTGCAAAATGCTCCTGCAACCCTCAGGCACACTATTGCATGGATTGGATCAATAGTGTGGTTCTTGGTGTACTCCAACTTTAGAGGACCATATCTTTCTCGTCTAAACTTCGATTTGCACGTTCTTAGACTCTAGGAAAAGCTCTTTGAGTCTAGAATCTAGCCATATACCAGTGATTGGCATTGGTGCTCACATCATTGATGAATTTGATCACCAACACCAAATTATCACTAAAATACATGGCATGACGGGGCTTATTTGATGAAGTATTGATATGTATTAAGCTATTGACATCATGATGAATTGTATGTATAGACATAGCCATTACATGGCATGTTGTAGGCTATTCTATATGGACATGTTATGTAAATAATTTGCTAGAGGATAAAGTGCTTCATTACTTGCCGACTAAATGTGATTTGTATATGATGTTGATATAATAACTACCTTGATACATTGACATGAATGAAGTTAATGCAAAGGAAATTATATGCATGTTTGATATAATTGCCCAAGATGCATTGGTGATTTGCCTATTTGATAAAATTGTCCATATAGCATTCATCATATATGTGACATGGTATAAATAGGCAATGACATATTGCATTGCATATGCACGAGGACATCACATTAAATGGGTGTGAGTGCATGGTTAATGAATCGACACTACGTTTGGTGTTTGATTGGGTGGGCTCGGTTAAATGGGACAACATCTAACAGAGTTGCACAGTTTTATATATGAGAATGAAAATATGTGCATATCGCTGAAGAAGGATAGATCCTCCTGGGTGAAAACCGCCAATTATGGTCGACATAGTCCCCAGCGTGAAAGGCCGTAGGCAGCCTAGGCTCATGAGCCCGCAAGGAGACACCAAAAATCCACTACCCACAAAAAAGGCGTATGAATTTTGGAAGAGAAATATCACCTGATGTTTATCCAAAAGCTTTTGTCATATAAAACAAAATGGTTTTTATCATTAGATGTCATCCATCTGCATGGGTTAGCGCCAGGTAGATAGAAATGGTGAGAAACTTTTTTTACAGAGCATGAGCGAGTCGCATCTCATGCTATCACAGGTGAAGGTGTTAGATCCATATAGAATTTAAACTACTCTTGTTAATGTGATTATGAAATGGTGAGTGGCCAGTTGCATGTGCACTTAGGTGGGGAGTATCTCTCAGAGGAAGGTATTATTATCTACTAGGCGTGGCTCACCCTTTGTGGGAAAAATATTTCAAAAAGTGTGGCAAGATAATCAATAATGGACGATGCTTTACCAAGGTCGTAATTGTGAAGAAGGCCAACATGTGGTCTTGATATTCATTTTGTAAAATATATTAGACCAATATATGATTTTGTATGAGAGTTTTGTAATGAATTCTGGCGACTATTGTGACATAAATTTTAGGTAATATTTGAATATGGTCGAAAGGGTCTCATGGGGCTACTTTACTCATATAAATGAGTCTCAAGTGAATGAGATACGATAGCGCGGTATCAGATATGCGAGCATCCACAGTGTATTCCTCAAAGCTGATTCTAATCAACAAGACCCCGAAATCGGGGGCGTCATAGTTGGTATCGTAGCCAAGGCATACGAATACCTAGGCTCTTGACGTGGGATGTGCTTAGATCATGCATTCATCAGGTAATTTTATGAATTGATGTGTAATAATTTGTTACAAGTTTTGTGATAATGTGTTACAAGTTATGTGATAATGCGTAACAAATTGTTGGAAATATATGCATGATAGGATGTGTATAGAAAGAGAAGAACACTAGGGTTAGAGAATATAACCTTAGGTGTTCAGAAATTAAATGAGCATGATAGTTCAGGAACTGATAATTACTAGTGTTTGGCATTATGCACCACTAAGGAAAAAAAAAATCTCAATTTGCTATTTGACATGTGTATATGGCAAGTCGAGGACGGGGATGTAGAGGTCGTCCACGGGGCAATATCCAACCACCACCTGTTTTTTACCAACAGGCCTTTATAGAGGCTATGGGCACTGTAATTACCACCATTGCACAGGCTAGTGCAGTTGGGGGTCAGGGAGGGTCGAGTAACCTCCAAAGGTTTAAAGCACATCATCCCCCAACATTTATAAGTAAAAGGGCCCGATGGGGCTACTTTTACTCATAAATGATTCTCGGTGAATGAGACATGATAGTGTGATATCGAGATATGCGATATCCATTGTGTTTTCTCAGTCGATCGTTAATCAACAAGACTCAAAATTGGGGCGCCACAAATTTGGTATCGTAGCTAAGGCATACAAATACCTAGCTCGGGAGTAGGGATGGGTTTAGACCATGCATTCATTGTGCAATTTTATGAATTGCTATGTAATAATTTGTTACAAGTTGTGTGATAATGTGTTACAAGTTGTGTGA
This sequence comes from Tetrastigma voinierianum, assembly GCA_016808115.1. Lineage (NCBI taxonomy): Eukaryota > Viridiplantae > Streptophyta > Magnoliopsida > Vitales > Vitaceae > Tetrastigma > Tetrastigma voinierianum. Next base: position 66,779 of record JAEQBH010007288.1, on the reverse strand, counting down.
TAATGTGTTACAAGTTGTGTGATAATGCGTTACAAATTGTTGGAGATATATGCATGATAGGATGTGTATAGAAAGCGAAGAACACTAGGAATAGAGAATATAACCTTAGGTATTCGGAAATTAATTGAGCATGATAGTTCAGGAACTGATAATTACTAGTGTTTGTCATTATGCACCACTAAGGGAAAAAAAATCTCAATTTGCTATTTGACATGTATATGGTGTCAAGGACGGACGAGGTCGCCCACTCTGGTAATAGCCAACCACCGCCTATTTTTTACTAACATGCCTTTTATAGGGCTATGGCACCGCATTACTACCATTGCACAAGCTTAGTGCAATCTGGGGGGTCAAGGAGGGTCGAAACAATCTCCAAAGGTTTAAAGCACATCATCCCTCAACATTCATGGGAGGAGGGGATCCGATGGTGGCTGATCATTGGTTACGATAGGTTGAGAAGGTATTGGAGGCTATGGAGATCACCATTGATGCGGTAAAGATAAGACTAGCTACATTCTAGCTAGAAGGTGAATCCCAGGTATGGTGGGATTAGGTCAAGACCTCAAAGAATCTGGAGGTAATGACATAGGGAGAATTCCAAGAGCTCTTCATGGGCAAGTTTTTTCCACCATTTTCTAGACATGCAAAGGCTTGGGAATTTCTAGAGTTGAGACAGGGAGCCATGACAAGACTAACACGCATAAGGGATTAGTGCCCAAAAGTGCCATATTTCTCAACCCCCGTTTATTCCCATGTTTTGAGGCTTTTTGTGTACTAATCATTCTAATTAACTCCGATTCACATTAAGGTCCCTACTATTCTATTGATCGCATTTTGTGGCAAATTTTACAGTTTTTATGAGCTAGCCATGCCAAAATTGTTGAGTCGATCCAAGCACGAAGAATTCAAGTCAAACTCAGTATTGCAGATCAAAGACCAGAGGAAAGAATAGCAGAAAACAGAAGAAATTAGAGCATTACAGGAATGCTTTTCCTGCAAGCACTATGCATCCTGCGAGCACTGTTCCTCCAGCAGCCCCTGTTTTCCTACATTTCACGCTTTTGTCTTTTTGTTACAATTTTTTGTTTCTTCCTATTTTAACCCTTGTAATAGCTTTTGTTTTGGTTTGTTTTGTAATTTCCCTTTACACGAGCACCCTATATGCTCTCCCGCCCCCGTACAAACTTCTCAATCAACTCGCCACTTCAAGTCAAAGAATAGAGAAGCTGTGGTGGCGCTTCGTAGCTTCCTTTCTCCATTTTCTTTTATTTTCTTTTCCATTTCTACGTCAAACACTCCTCCGAGGATGACAACTCCATGATGGTTGGCTGCACTCCTTCTCCTGAAGAGGAGGGTCAGCCGGGCTAGGATTCAGGTAACCGATCGGTCCTCTGTTTTTAATGCACACATTTATGGGTATTTATGTTCTATTTCTCACCTTAGATTAAAATCTCCTAGGCACACCCTCACTAACGTGTATTTAGCAGTGGATGCTTATCACTAGATCCCCTGTTATCCAGTTAGTTGTTTCCTATTAGTTACTGTAGGGTAGGTTTTTGAGATATGTTCTCACCGTTAGTGACATTGATACCCGGGCTAAATGCTATGTTTCAAAAGGAAAATCATGTATTTAGTTTTTGAAGCTAAATGAAGATCCGTTCGGAAACGACTATATGTCATCATCCCCAACGCTGAGGAAAAGACTCGAGGTCATGTTGGTTGCCTTAAAACCCTAAAACCAAAGTGGGCCCGACACTTCAAGGGGTTCTATTTTACATTTTTCTTTACTTATTTTATTTTTAATCTGCACTATCTAACTCCCCTGTTTTTACCTAGCCTTAAAAATCCAAATTGAAATCCACCATTTTTGAACTCCATTGCAAATCATTTGTACAAAGAAAACCCATCCCTGAGTTCGACCCTAGAGCCGCTATACTGTAGTAGCTTGACTACGGCAGTAGAAGGAAGTTAGGTTTATAAATATTGTTGATTCCGACACCTACTGTGGCACGAATCAAATGGTGTCGTTGCCGGGGATGGTGCCTAAGTGCATTTGACGAGCTGTGGAACACTTGTGATCCTCATCACAAGTATCGGGTGAATTCTTTATATTAATGCTCGCTTTTATTTATTTGGCTCAGCTCACTATAAAAAACAAAAAAAAACAAATTGCTGCGCACTGTTTTTTGTGTGCTCAGGTCAGCCTCATTTTGTTGCAGAACCATGTTCCAAAGGGCTTGAATACCGACTAAAATGGAAGAGGGAGAGCAAAACAAAGGAGTATTTAGTGAGAGAAAACCTCTAGCAGCTACATGTCCATGAGGGATTGCAAGAGCCTTCCTTGGCATAATCGCAACCCTCGGGAGGAATCCATCACACAGTCCATGAAGGACTATAGAAACCAATGGATGGGTGCACTCCTAACGCAAGAGCTTCCCAACTAATGCACCATTTGACAATACTTACAAACCCTAGTCAGGGTAACTACACAAACTCCTCATGGGAACCAAGACCACAAGATGCATCTCCTCCACATCCACAGATGCCTCTCTTCGTCTCTAAATTTCAACCACCACAACCAATCTCCCCAACTGAAAGCAAGCAATTCTAGACCTTACAAAATCGTGGGTGATGCTGAAGAGCAGAAATTCACGCCCAATTAAGCCAAAGCACTATACTGTGAGAACTCCCCGACTGTAAATTATATGCTTCAAAGTGAATTGATCATAAATTTGACAACCCGCAGACATCAATTTCAAGGCTTGCCCAGCAACATGTTCATCAAGAGAGGAGAATATGGAGGAAGAGCACTGGGTGAACAAAGTCTAAATGCAAACTGGGAATTGACGCAGAACCAGCTGGAAGCTCCTGAGGAACTGCCAGTAGAGGAAGCAGGGGAAGGTAGAGGAAAAGAAGCAGGGGAAGAGCCCCAAGAACCTATCCTTCAACCAATCCCCATGAATTTGAATCCTAGTGCCACTACCCAACCCCAAAATAGCCCACCGCGCCAACATCCCGCCACACTCCACCATGCAACACCGAAACATTCTCCCAGCAAAGGCTATCTCGCATTTACACTGTCTCGCCCCTACAAAAACCTTAGGAAGTTAGTGGCCATACCCAAGCCTTGCTACTACATCCAAGACATTAGCAGCTACTCACATCGCATGGCATGCTGATGAGCCTGTGCCGTTCGGATTGGGAGCATCCGAACTCTAAGATTTCTCTGGGCTCCACTAGCCCAAAGAGTCTCCAAAGGCTTGAGGAACATGTTTTGGGGGTGCTCAGTCTCCCCCACTTTTTGTTTTCATTTTATTTTATTTTATGTTGATTTCTTTAATTTTTCTTCTTAGATTTCCTCTAATTTTTATTTAATCTTTGTTTTTATATTAATTTTCCTTTTTCTGAAAATTTTCTTAAATTTTTCTGTGTTTATTTTGCAGTTTGGCCCAAAATTTTGCAGCAGGTGACCTAAAAAAATTTCGTAAGTAGGGAAATTCTCGCGTGTGTACTGAATCTTCGCAACCTCGCATCACCTCCATTTTGTTTCACAATCTTTTCATCCGAACTCCGTTTGGGGTGTTTTTGGTACTGCTGAAAGACAGAGAGTGTAGAATCTAAATATGGCAATAAACACTTTTTGAAATTATTATGAATGTGTAATTTAAAAATTCTCCAACTGGTCACTTTTTTAATCTCTTTTCTTCTCCTAACTTGCTTATTCGTTTCAACGGAGTGAATAATGTGTCGATGGAAAGTCATAAGCATCCTATCCAAAACGAGCACATATCATCAAGGAGGTGGTAATACTCTTCTAACTTTCCAATCCAAGACCCATTAAGTGATAATGTGACATCGGTCGGGGAAAGTTATGAAGGAAGTGGCATTTATTTTTGTTTTTATTTCTTTGAGTGCTTCCATTTAGTGATGTTCAGTGGCTTGCTGGTTGTCCTTTTTGTGTTAATTTTTCTAAAATTGCACCCACTTTTTGTGGTTTTGCTTAACCTGCAAGTTTGGAAAATTGAAACTTTATTTAATCCTGTTGATGTTAGATTGATTCCATACCTAGTTGAGTGGATGATTAGTTGAATTCTTGTTGCTTTCGACCTTTTGCTTCCACCTTTAGCTAACCACACACAGTGCACATCAAAGCTCTTCACACCTCAAAACTCCGCTTTAGCCTCCTAAGCCTTGCACAATCCTACCCTAGTGTTGTCGACCACCTTAGGTTAAGGACCCCATGAAAAGAAGGCCAATGTGTTCCAAAATAAAAGAAGAGAAAAGAAAAGAAAAGAAAAAGAAAAGAAAAGAAAAAGAAAAAGAAGGAAATTTAACGTCATTTCAAACCCGAGCACCGGGTCCGAGGGGTTTACGGCGAAGGCTTTAGCTTCCGGTGCCCTGTTAACTGTCGGGAGCCACCGACTAGTGCGTCGCTAAGATGGGCGGGAGAAAGGAAGCTAAGAAGTTGTAAGTGTTGGAGTTTCAAAATCATTCGGAGTTCGGGGTGAAACCTGAAGAGTTAGTGGTTGAAATATCCTCATGACTTGGTGCCCTAAGCCTTAATCGTCAGGAGCCGCCCAGATATCCTCGTTACATGGACTTTGTGAGGTCGAGTTCCTCAAGATTTGCACCCTACAACAATAAAAGAGTTGTGGAATAATAGTGGGTCCTGGACTATTTAGATTGGTTAGCATACTAGGTCAGCGCGTAGCTTGGTCGGGGGAGAGTGCAATCATAGCTTTATCGTTGAGAGCCGATCAAACAAACACTAGATTCTGGGTGGAAGTTCCTGGGTTGAGTCATCGAGGCTGAAGCTCTTTGATACTCCATCTTGTATGGCATTCATTCTCTCGAGGCAGTTATTAGGCTAAGCTCGTAATTTTCATTGAGGGTTAGGCATTACTTCTTCACAACCTTTTTGAACTGCAACCTTTTTGTTACATAATTTTGTTATCATTTTGTATGCTCTCTCTTTCTTTCTTTCTTTCATTGCTAAGGGACTAGCAATGTGTAGGGGGGGTGTGATTAGTGCCCAAAAAGTGCTATTTTGAACCCTGTTTATTTCAGGTTTTGAGTGCTTTTTGTATACTAATCATTCTAATTAACTTGATTTGCACATTAAGGTCCCTACTATTCTATTGATCGCATTTTGTGGCAAATTTTGCAGTTTTTGTGAGCTAGCCATGCCAAAATTGTTGAGTCAATCCAAGCACGAAAAATTCAAGTCAAACTCAAGATTGCATCAAAGACTTATAAGAACAAAGTAAACAAGAAATTAGAGCATTACATGAATGCTTTTCCTGCAAGCACTATGCATCATGCGAGCACTGTTCCTCCAGCAGCCCCTGTTCTCCTGCATTTCACGCTTTTGCCTTTTTGTTACAATTTTTTGTTTCTTCCTATTTTAACCCTTGTAATAGCTTTTGTTTTGTTTTGTTTTGTAATTTCCCTTACACTGAGCACCTATAAGCCTCGCTCCCCATAAACTTTCAATCAACTCACTTCACTAAGTTACACAGAGAAGCAGGGCAAGTAGCTTCCTGCAGTTTCCTTTCTCCATTTTCTTTCATTTTCCATTTTCTATTTCAAATACTCCTCTCGAGGATGAAAACCTCGTGAGGATGGTTGGCTAGACCTCTTCCTCCTTGAAGAGGAGGGTTGCCGGCTAGGATTTGAGGTAAACTGATCACCCTCCTGCTTTGCCCACGATTTATCTGCAGATTATGTTCTATTTCTCACCTTAGGTTAAAATCTCCTAGCACACCCATCAACGTGTATTTAGCAAGCTTTTGGTTACAAGGATGCTTATCACTAGATCCCATGTTATCCAGTTAGTTGTTTCCTATTAGTTAACAGAGGGGTAGGTTTTTTGAGATATGTTCTCACCGTTAGTGACATTTATACCCGCTAAATGCTATGTTTCAAAAGGGAAAATCATGTGGTTTAGTTTTAAAGCAATGAAGATCCTGCCGAAATGACTATATGTCATCATCCCCAACGCGAGGAAAAAGACCCGAGGACATGTTGGTTGCCTTAAAACCCTAAACCAGTGGCCCGACACTTCAAGGGGTTCTATTTTACATTTTTCTTTACTTATTTTATTTTTAATCTGCACCATCCAACTCCCCTATTTTTACCAAGCATTAAAAATCCAAATTGAAATTCACCATTTCTGAACTCCACTGCAAATCATTTGTACAAAGAAAACCCATCCCTGAATTCGACCCTAGAGCCGCTATACTGTAGTAGCTTGACTACGGCAGTAGAAGGAATTTAGGTTTATAAATATTGTTGATTCCGACACCTACTGTGGCACGAATCACTAAGTTCACCGAATTAGCATGTTTCAGGGATGATTATGTGGCCATAGATGGCTAAGGTGTGAAAGTTTGAGGATTGTTTGAAATTGTCCATACGAGGCAAGATTGTAGGACTTTTTCTACAAGATATGGACTCTATGGTCAGGACAACTATGACCATTGAGAGGGAGGTAAATGACGCAAAAAGCATTCGAGATGCGGGTGCTAGTGATAAGAGGAAGGAGAACCATCTATCTTCTTCTAACTCGAAAAAGAAGCAGAGGGGACTCTCGCCTTCCGCGAGGGCTCCCAGAGAGATGTATCGTGGTCTCGTGGCCAAGGCCAGGATCAATCATCCCAAGATGGGAGGCACTTCAGGGCTCCTAGCCAGCAAGGGCAGAGGGTGTGTTTCCAATGCCACCAGCTTGGACACTTTAGACAGGATTCCCTCAGAGGCAGGGATCCCAGAGTTATGGGACACCACAGTCTCAGTCATGAATGGGACATGCACAAACGCACTTTGTTCCTCCCTACCCCACCATGGGCCAAGGAAGACAGTATCAGTCCCGAGGTGTTATACAAGCACCTAATACTTCGTAGATCGCCATATGGGCTAGGCCATGGGTCGAGGTCGAGGATTGTGGCTCATGTGCCGAGACTTCGGACCCAGGGACCCAGGGCATGTTTACGCCATTACACCACGTGATCGAGGCTACAGATTAGTTGGTTATTCAGTATGTTTATGCCATTCTGCCTATGGGTGATACCGTTTGGATTCCGTGCATCGCATGCATTCATCACGCATCATGTGTGAAAGAATCGGGGCTTAGAGGTTGAGGACCTTGGAAAAGCCATTTGATGTAAGCCTCCCCAAGAACTAGTGAGGCCGATGGCGATATGTCGATCAGGAGTTAGAGATCTCCGGGATTCTACTAACTATGGACCTAAGGGTCATGGATATGTTGGAGTTTGATGTCATCCTCGGGATGGATTAGTTGACGGCACATCAAGTCGTCATTGATTGTGATCATAGGAGAGTTACCGCTCACACATGATGGTGTTCAGAAACTATCAGGGGATAAGCACGACGCTACCCGTAATGTGTACGACTCTAAGTGGTACAGGTATTTGATGGGTTGGCAGGGGAAGCCTTAATTCCTGCAGGATGAGGTGAGATTTAAGTCGGGTCTACCTGCAGTTTGTGACATGAGGATGTTTTTCCGATGAACTAACGGATTACCTCTTATGGGAGGGATGTAGACTTCACGATCGAAAGTTACACCCCGTACACATTGCCCATTTCTATGACCTACACAGAGTGGCTTCGCTGAGCTGCGTGAACTCGTCCAAGCACTTCACCTCGGGGCGCCCGCTCGTTTACTAAGAAAATGACGACCCTTTCTCGACCGCACGACTACCGATAATAATTGTAGCTACAATCAAGAATCGACATATCCTTTTATTGAGGATTGATGATCATTTTAATCACCGAGAGGGCGCTACCCATACCAAGATAGATCTCTGTGCACTGCTATCAATAAACAGAGTTAGTGGAGGATGATATCCATAAGACAACGCTCGTGACACTGCATGAGCATTTCGAGTTCACAAGGATGCCCCTCTATCACTGAATGCGCCAACGACATTTATGGATCTCATGCATAGGGTGTTCTAGCCTATCTAGATCAGTTTGTGGTAGTCTTCGTTGACAGTATCTTGATCTACTCCAAGTCAGAGGAGGAGCTTGAGGATCACTGAGGATCGTTTCTGTGCCCTTAGAAAACACTCCGCTTTATGCCAAGTCTGCAGAAGTGCGAAGCTTCTAAAGCCATCGGGCGAGATTCTTCGGGGACATGTAGTGTCGCCAGTGTATCAAGGACTAGAGAAGGTCGGCGCTTATGAGTTAGAGAGACTAAATTCACTTTCGAGATAATGAAGGTTTCTCGAATGTAGGTATTACGTGAGGTTCATCGAGGACTCTTCCGATTATTGTGCCTATGATGAAATTGACCCAAAAAGGAGGTCAAGTTTTAGTGGAATGACTTGTGTGAGTGGGCATTCCAAGAATTGAAAAGGAGGCTTACTTCGGCTCCTATTTTGATAGTCTTGGAAAGGGGACAGTTGTACACAGTGTACTACGATGCGTTTAAGGATGGATTGGGATGTGTTTTGATGTAGTCCGAGAGGGTTAGCTACTTAGCTTCTCGATAAGCTGAAGAACCATTAAAAGTAAATTACCCCACACATGACATGGAGTTGGCGGCCATAGTCTTTGCCTTGATGATTTGGTGCCACTATCTATATGGTGAACGATTCGAGGTATTCTCGGACCACAAAAGTTTGAAGTAAATCTTTACACAGCGGGACCTCAACATGAGGCAAATGGATGAAGTATCTGGAGGATTATGACTTCACTTTGCATTACCATCCCGGTAAGGCAAATGTGGTGGCTGACGCACTTAATCGAAAGTCATGGGGAGTATTACAATGTAGCTTCCAGGAGTCAGAAATGCTCAAGGTCAGCTGGAGAGCTCGACTACAAGACGGATCGCTCGTGGTGTTTTCGGGGGTTTAGTGGCTACACCTTCCCTACTGAGCAGAGTGATTGAGTCTTAGGGATAGGATACAGAGATATTGTCCATCCGGGACTAGGTACAGTCATGTACGGGTGATGAAGGCTAGGCTATGCTGATGGTACTTTCAAAGATGTGGACTCAACAGAGTTCCTCGCTTGGAAGATTTGAGAAAGCAGATCCTTAGGGAGTTCCATTGCTCTCGATTTGTTGTGCATCCAGGTGGCATGAAGATGCACTGAGATCTTCGTTGCCAATATTACTGGAGTGGGATGAAGAAACACGTTGGGGATTTCAGAGCCTGACGATGCCTCACTAATGTAAGAGGATAAATGAGCACTGTGAGGTTGAAGGTGGCCATTCTAGCCACTGGAGGTAGCAGAGTGGAAGTGGGAACATATCACGATGATTTTGTGGACTCACTTGCCATGTATACCGGAAGCATGATGGTGTGGGTGATAGTGGACCTGGCCACCAAGTCTGACATTTTCTGGGCTGTATAAGACCTTCACATTGGGGGAATTTTGCAAGTTGTACATACGAGATCGTCCGGTTACATTGAGTGCCAATTTACTTCATATCGGACCGAGATCCTGTTACGACTCATTTTGGGAGAGTTTCCAGAGCCATGGGGGACGCAGCGCTTGATGATGAGCACCGCATTCACGCATTGATGGTCATGAGAGGACCATCCAGATTTTAGAGGATATGCCACTGGGACATGCCCCGAATCTCTGCAAGGGTGGTCGGGAAGAGCATTTACCCTTAGTGGAATTTGCTCACAACAACAGCTATCGTGCGAGCATATGGCACCCATGAGGCTTTATATGTGATAAGTGGCTGAAATATTCAGTCATACCCATATTCGTCTGATGCCATGCGTTATTTTATATTTAAATAATGATTCAGAAACTGGACATCTCATTTAGCGATTGGTGTGGAATGCAGTAAAGGGCAACTTTTGGGAAGCTACTTTGGAGCGTGAGGGAGGCAGATAAAGATGATTGAACGCCGCGACGCCCCAAGGTCGCAAGGCCCCCATCGTCAGTGACGCCAGCCCAACGCCGCGACGCCGGGTCGTAACAACATATATAGAAGTCAACAAGAGGCAACGCCGCTGACGCTCAACGCCATGACAGTCTCAACGCCGCTGACAAGGTAACGCCGCTGACGCTGGCCAAGGAAGTTATGCCCTCAATCATTAAAAGAAAAAAGGGGACCAGAATTCGAGAGGGGGATCAGAGATCGAGGACGACGAATCCAAAGTACTTGAAACGCTAAAGAATGTGATTCGACATCGTGAGAAAGTTTCATCATTTTGTATCTTCTTCTTTTTCTAGCTGTAAAGACTGATGTTTTATAGATTAACTATTTATGTTTTCTCGTTCAGTATGTTCTAGATTTATACCTAGGTGCAAGTGGAACCCCGTCACATTCAGATGGATTAAAGATTAGTATTTATATTATTCAAATTGTTTATAATTTTAGCATCCGCTTTATATATGTGAATCATTTACGTAAGGATGTTCAGCCAACATTAGCGTGACGTTATACTGAGATCCGAGAGATTCAGGAGACAGGATACCTGTGATCTAGAGCAAATTCTTCTATTGATCTTAGAATGTAGATATCCCATCCCGAAGGTGGCAATTAAGGTTAGAACATTTGCTGCCATATCGAGTCAGGTGTAGATAATTCAACTCTACTAGCGAGATAGGCGATACACTCTCGAGAGAGGCATTTAAGGTGATCACTCCAGTCACTTCAATAAACTGGCAATAAACCGAATAATATCATCTTTAAGAAATAATCCATCGAAGTGGCAGGGGAGACATAGCCCTAGTCTCCATTATACAGTAATTCATTCGGGGACGCTTAGCTTTAGTCTAAATTGCATTTCTAGTACTCTTTCACACTAACATTTATAAACTGCATAATATTAAAAAGCCAATCTCGGTGATTCAACAACACTTATCCCCGTGGATCGGCTATCCGCACTTATAGTACACCATATTACTCGAGGCGACGCACTTAAGCATGACAGCGCATATATATACATCATACGCCTATCAAGTTTTTGCCGCTGCTTTATAGTTTAGAAACGATATAGAGACAGCTTCATTAGTTATTACTCCAATTTTGTTTCATTATTTTCACGGCGTTAATGGGGTCATTCCTCTTGCTTCGTGACGCATCAAGGTTTTAGTGAGCGCATGCGACGACTCCGGATCGATCGACTTCAACATCCGTTTGATCCCGAGCCGTGAAAGAACTTACTACGTAATACGCCGAGAGCAAAGAATGTAGGAATGTACTAGCAATCTAGCATAATGCAGAACAACAGAGTTGTGGATCTGTGTATCGAAAGCAAAACGAGCCACATAGGGTCTAATCAACAACTAAGGAACTACACCCGTGTCGCTTATACACTGCATTCCACTCCATTCATGTTGTTAGAGGAGTTTCTGTCTCTACTACTTATAGTTGTTCGGGATAAATATCCAAGATCACCATTAGGCAAACAACTTCGAGTTGAAGTCGCACCTTGGCATGTCAACATCTTATTTCTATAGGTCATCCTCCCCAACGCGAGGAAAAGGACCCGAGGACATTTCAGTTGCCTTAGAGCCCTAAGCCCAGTGGCCCAAGACTTAAAGGAATTCTTTTACACTTTGTTTCAATACATTTCCAATTTTTCAGACCATCAACCCCACTGTTTTTACAAAAACCCTAAATCTAAGGAGAAAACACCATTTTCAATCAACTGTAATCATTTTGCACGAAGAAAACCCATCCTTGAGTTTGACCCTAGACCATTATACTTCATTAGCTTTGCTACGGCAAAGAGGAGCTGAGAATACAAATATTGTTGATTTTGTGACACCACTATGGCACGAATCAATCATCGCCACGGATGGTGCCTCAGTGTGAGTGAGAGGTTATTGAGCTTGTGATCCACATCACAAGTATTGGTGTGAATTCTCATTCCTTTTTTCTTACTCATTATTTCATAACAACACCGGGGAAATTGAATTTTTATACTGTGCATACCTAGATTTCCTTTGTTTTAAGTTTAACCAATTATAACCCTTTTTGGTAGCCTTGTTTTTGGTTTCTTGCTGTTTTGTGTAGTGTTCATAGGACTTTATGCACCATTGGGATAGGAACACTGCAGGTAGGCTAGAGAGAACTAGTGCTCCACAAGAATAGGGGTGTGAAGTCAGTTTACACAAAGAAATCGATGGAGCCCACCCGAGAGTACCTGAAGTCAGCAGGGGGTACTGTGAGGAACCTCTAATGCCTACAAATAATTGAGGATCATATACACCCACCAAGGGTGGTGTACCCCCATGCATTACGGTACTCCCGAGAAGATGTAGTTGTCGCCCATTTGGTGCCCTTCCCAACTTTCCATGGTATGGAAAATGAAAATCCATACACACACATCCGAGAGTTCGAGGAAGTTTGCACAACTTTCAAGGAGGGTGCGACCGACATGGAGCTGTTAAAGCTGAAAGCCTTTACTTTAACCCTCAAAGATAAATCCAAGATTTGGCTAATTTCGTGCCAAGAACATTAGGACTGGGCAGAATCAGAAAGTGCAGAGTTTTGAATGAAGTTCTTCGCTGCATACAGACTAAATAAATTTTGAAGAGGAATTTATGAAGACGAAACTGATGATAATGAGAAATTTACCAAGGCCGGGAGAGGGAGCATGGAGATCATCGCTGCATGTCCTCACCATGGTTTTGACACCTGGATGTTAGTCAACCATTTCTATGATGGGATGTCCCCTGCTATGAAGCAACTCTTAGAAACCATGTGTGGAGGGGATTTCCTAAGTAAAAATCCAGATGAAGCCATGGATTTCCTCAATTATTTGGCTGAAACTTCTAAAGCTTGGGATGAGCCTAATCCCAGGGAGGCAGACAGGATGAGGCCACCAGCAAATCAAAGGGGAGGGATGTACTCACTCTCAGAGGACATGGAGATGAAAGCAAAGCTGTCCACCTTGGCTAGGAGGTTAGAAGAGCTTGAAATGAGGAATCAGCATGAGGTGCGAGCAGTGGCTGAGGCATCTATGCCTAACCAACCATGCTTCAACTGTCAGTCCACTGAGCACCAAGGAGAGCATTTCCCTAGTGTTCCTTCAGTGAGGGACTTTGTGGCTGAACAAGCCAATGTTGTGGGCTAATACAAGCCACCAGCCACAACCCCATACAGCAATACCTAAAACCCCAACTGGAGGAACCTCCCAAACCTCTCCTGGAAGCCAAAACCTCCTCCATATGTACCTCCTGCTACACAACAGCAGCATGGATCCTCATCCAGCCACAGCCACCACCATCCTCATCTCCATTGAACAAAGCATATGAACTTGAGTAAGGTGGTGGGCAACTTTGTGAAGGAACAAAAGGTAGTGAATGCCCAGGCTAATCAAAGAATTGACACAGTGGAAAGCACACTCAATAAGAAAATGAGAAACCTGCACTCAGAAATTTCCTAAAAGCATAACAGTCTATAGCTGAAATTTCCCAAAATATGACAACCTGCAGTATTCAATCTCAAGACTATCCAGCCAGCAGCAGGTGCAAGAAAAGGGGAAATTTCCCTCTTAGACACAATTCCAGTCCCAGACCTGCACATGGTTTAGTTCTTCAGTGAGCCAAATTTCAGATGATGAGGTTTACGCAACATCATCAGAGAGTGCAGTATTCCAACAACTATGACGCAAAGTCAGAAAAACAAGGCAAAGAAGGATGAACCATATAAGATCAGAGACTCATGAATTAAAAATATCACACCTATTCTTTCCTGCTAATCAAAGGCTAAGAAAAAAACCACTTAATCTAGTCAATGAACAGATGTATAGTGTCAATGATCCTCTCCACGATGATCAAAACAAGTCCCAACCAAAAGCACGAAGGATTGTATAAGAAAGAAGAATGCAAGTTTGACATGTCTTCTCACCAATAAGTTTGTCATCAATTCATGATCATTCAAGTATAAAGATCCGGTCAGCTCTACCATCCTAATATCGAGTACTGTAAAAGCAAATCACTGATTCAAGGCAAATCTCTCATTCACAAAGTGTGCAAGCTAGATAATCAAAGCCCACCTCATCAAATTGTCTCACAGATAGATCCGCCAAGATACCAAAGGAATCCAGAAGATGTTCTCATATTAAGTGGACAAATTCTACTATCCAAGATTTTGTTGTACTTGATACGTAATCCACAGCAAAGAGGCCACTACGTGCCTATCATCCTAGAGACCGCCGCCACTTCCAATGCGATTATCAATCACGAAATGGTGTTATGCAACTCACCTTCGTGTTATGACTTAGATTCCTAACATCTTCCACTGAGTAAAAGCACATGCAACCAGTGGAAAATGGCCCAAAAGAAGTTTGCATCATCGATACACAATCTCGAGGAACAGTCGACTCACAGAGGATGCAAGATGCACCGATCAAGAACTCGGGCCGACTGCTCAAAAGAGCAACAAGAAGTCCATGAAACTCAGGCAGGGGCACTGTGAGAAAAGCAAGAAATTCTCGCTTTGATGGGATCGGGGAAGGAACCAAAGAACCCTAGAATTGGTGCTTAAGCCTTTGCCTGTGGAATTGAAATATGCCTATTTGGAAGAGCAGGAGCAATGCTCAGCTTGTCATTTCCCCTTCTCAAAGACTTCATAGAAGGTAGTTCGCCGAACATCCTCAAAGGGAGAACAAGCAGCCCTGTGGATGGAAGATCACGACCGAAGGGTATTAGCCCGCAGGCTCGCACCCATCACATTTACTTGGAGGAGGAAGCAAAGTCAGTAAGGTAGCCATAGAGAAGACTGAATCCCCATATGCAGGAAGTGGTAAGGGCAGAAGTCCTAAAGCTGCTGCAGGCTGATATCATCTACCCCATATCGACAAGCACTGCGAGTCCAACCCAAAGCTGTGCCTAAGAAATCGTGCAACCAAGGCATAAATGAAAAGGGAGAGGAGATGCTCCACCCGCCTTACCACAAAGCTGAGGGTATGTATTGATTATGAAGACTAAACAAGTGACAAAGAAGGATCACTTCCCTCTACCCTTCATGGATCAACTTCTTGAGAGGATTTCTGGTCACCCCTTCTACTGCTTCCTGGATGGCTATTCAGGATATTTTCAAATTGAAATTGCTGCAGAAGACTAGGAAAAGACCACCTTCACATGCCCATTTGGCACATATGCATACAGGAGAATGCCCTTTGGCCTATGTAATGCCCCTGCCACATTTCAGCGATGTATGCTCAGTATCTTCAGCGATTTGGTAGAGCGCATTATGGAGGTTTACATGGATGACATTACAGTCTATGGAGGGAGCTTTGAAGAATGCTTGATCAACTTAGAAACTGTCCTGCATAGGTGCATAGAGAAAAACTTGGTATTGAACTGGGAAAAATGTCATTTTATGGTAAACCAGGGAATTGTGTCAGCATAATATTTTTAAAAGGAATCAAAGTTGACAAGGCAAAAATTGACTTGATTTCCAAACTGCCCTCCCCCACAAATGTCAAGACTGTAAGACAATTTCTAAGGCATGCAGGCTTCTATAGGAGGTTCATCATGGACTTCTCGAAAATTGCCAAGCCTTTTTACAAACTGCTAGAAAAAGATGCCAAATTCATTTAGGATGCAGACTGCCAAAAGAGCTTTGAGGAACTCAAAGCTTATTTAACCACTCCAGACCAAGACTGGGGCTCCTAACCCGGCGCTACTGAGGTGATGTGCGATGCAAGCGATATTGCCATTGGAGTAGTTCTCGCAAAGGAAGTGAGAGCCTTATGTGGTCTATTATGTAAGCAAGACATTGAAGGAGGCATAGAGGAATTACACAACCACAGAAAAGGAGCTGTTGGCAATGGTCTATGCCTTAAATAAGTTTCGAGTTTATTTGGTTGGGTCGGACGTAATTATATTCACGGATCATTTAGCCTTGAAGTACCTGCTCACCAAACAAAATGCTAAGGCTAGGCTTATCAGATGGGTTCTCCTGCTACAAGAATTCAACCTGCAGATTAGGGACAAAAAGGGTGTGGAAAATGTTGTTGCCGATCACCTCTCGAGATTAACAATAGCACACAACACTCACAACCCTCCAATCAATGATGAGTTTCCCGAGGAGTCCCTGCTCCTGGTTGAGAAGACACCCTGGTATGCAAACTACTTGGCAACAGGGGAGCTACCAGTAGATTGGAAATCACAAGACAAGAAGTTATTCTTTGCAAAAATTCACTCCTATTATTGGGAAGAACCCTTCTTGTACAAATACTGTGCTGATCAAATAATCAGGAGATGTGTGCCTGAAGCAGAGCAACAAGGAATACTCAGCCACTGCCATGAGAATGCTTGTGGAGGCCATTTTGCTTCCCAGAAAACTGCTAGGAAGGTGCTACATTCTGGATTCCATTGGCCTTCCCTTTTCAAGGATGCCCATACCATGTGCAAAGAATGCGACAAATGCCAAAGATTGGGGAAAATATCTCATCGTCATATGATGCCCTTAAACCTAATTTTGATAGTTGACCTATTTGACGTATGGGGCATCGATTTCATAGGACCATTCCCTTCCTCCTTTGGATACCTCTACATTTTAGTGGGAGTTGACTATGTGTCAAAGTGGGTTGAAGCAGTCCCTTGCAAAGCAGCAAACCATAGGGTGGTGCTGAAATTCTTAAAAGAGAACATATTCTCCAGATTTGGGGTCCCCAAAGCCATAATTAGTGATGGAGGTTCCCATTTCGCAGAATAAACCTTTGAGAGCCTCACTAAATATGGTGTCAACCATAAAATAGCCACCCCATACCACCCTCAGACTAGTGGCCAGGTCGAGCTAGCCAACAGGGAAATCAAGACAATACTGATGAAAGTGATGAACTCTAACCGAAAGGATTGGTCTCTCAAGCTGTTGGACTCTCTGTGGGACTACAGAACAACCTACAAGACCATTCTGGGCATGTCTCCTTATCGCCTGGTTTATGGCAAAGCATGTCACCTGCCTGTGGAAATTGAGTATAAGGCATGGTGGGTAACAAGAAATCAACTCGATATGGCAGAAATGGGTCTCAAAGGCTCCTCGAGACAACGACTGGAAGAATCAGAGGAATGATGCCTACTTCAACTCAAAAATTACAAAAGATGAGCTGAAGAAGTGGCATGATCAACTAATAGCTCGCAAACAATTCAAACAAGGAGACCAAGTGTTGCTCTACGACTTCAAGCTCCACCTTTTTCCAGGCAAGCTTAAATCAAGATGGACTGGGTCATTCACCATCCAGGAGTTCTATGCCAATGGATCAGTAGACCTGTTCAATTCCAAAGACAATAGGGTGTTCAAGGTTAATGGGAAAAGGCTGAAGCCATACGCAGTGCACCACTCAACAGACAAGGAGGAGA
The DNA here is from genome assembly GCA_016808115.1 of Tetrastigma voinierianum. NCBI lineage: Eukaryota > Viridiplantae > Streptophyta > Magnoliopsida > Vitales > Vitaceae > Tetrastigma > Tetrastigma voinierianum. The sequence continues at coordinate 49,475 of JAEQBH010007288.1, read as the reverse complement.
TCCCCCTCCCTCCATGATTGCAAGGAATTGCCTGACAGGGAGTGGCTTCGCAAAGATCTCGTGGTTCTAAATTTTCTTTTGCTTCTATTTTGGTTTCTTTACTTTACTTTTTAGTGATTTTACTGATTCCCTTTGTTTTAGCTGCACTCTTTCTTTTGCAAATTTTCTCATTTATGTTAGGCTTCTTAAGTAATTTTTGGTTTTCTATTTCGTTGTGTCATAGTTGAGTCGGGGGTTGTTGGTGATTTGCAGCTCTGTGTTAAATTCGCAACTCAGAATTTCGCAGTTGCGAATTTCTAGCCCCACACCCATCTTCCCCTCGCTTCATCTTCCCGCTCCTCCGCACTCCTCGTTTCCTGCACCCGCCATTAATTTTCCAATTTTTTTGAACCAGCCATTTAAAGAAATTAATTGACCAAAACCTTTCACTTACACCCCCCATCTCTATATAAACCACCCTTTCCCTTTTCATTTTGCATTCCATTTCATGTGTTTTGAAGCTCCCCCCAATTCTTCCACTTCCTTCTGCTCCAAACATGGTGAAGAGCACCAAGTGAGGACACACTTTCCGACCTGGGGGTGCGCCGCCTCCCTCCCACCGGGCTTCCAACCCAGGTCTCACACACGTCGCACCTCCAAATTCGTCCCACCACGCTGCCGCTGTCTCCAAAGAACTACAAATGGCCGCCACCGCCGCCGCCGTGGTCCGCCCCCCACTCCCATGGGCTCATCCTCTGCTGCTCCTACCTCCCATCCTCGCGTCACGCCTTGCCCCAAGGAGATACCACACCGTCGCCCCACTCCACCCTCTCCACCATCCTGTGCCACCGAGGGCCCTCATGTATCCAAGAGAGCCCAAACTCTGGCTCATGAGAGCCTTCACCCATGCCTCAGAGCCACGCCACCACCCCATCAAGGCCCTATCAAGCCCCTCCTCCGGGATCCGTCTCACCTCTATTATCAAAGGCCATTCTTCCATTACAACCTTATTCCAGGGAATGCTGACTGTAGTGAGAGGGATCTCGCATCAGAGTTCACTATGATCTCTGGCCACAAGACTAGAGCCTCGAGACTCGATGTTTCTAGTGTGAGATACTCGTGAGTCACCCGACACCCCCGTCTGGCTTTTCTGCTCCTGTGGTCATCGAGTTCTACCACACGATGATATCCAGTGCGAGCCCAACCCGACAGCTCTTCATTTCTCCATCGACTACGACCAGATACTTAGGGCTCAAAATAGCAACTACTTTAATCATTTGGTCCCCGCCCAACCCTAAGTGAAATTATAGGCGTTAATCCCATCCTTCGACTTCAGAGATGGGTCCGCCTTCTACCGTCTTCTGGGACCATTTGTCAGGAGGTACCCCCAATTACAGAGAAGCTTCATAGACCACATAACGCGGTTCAATCTTTTCCGCTCTAGCATATAGTCCATAGGAGATGAGCGATTTTAGAGGCCCTATACCACATCTCAGAGGGCTTTTGGTTCAGCCCAGCCGAGCTTGTTATGACGTCCTTATTCCATTTCGAGGACAAGGTCCATCACAAGAGTCTACCCCGAGTTGAGTCCACGCCCCTCTTATTCCCGAGATTCCATGCCAGTAAAGTTAGAGCATGACGGCCTATGCCGAGCCTGTGATTGAGCTGTCGTGATTGCGAGGCCATCCTTACCATTGATCGATGGAAGATTATGCCCCGTTCCTATCACCTTCCGCCTCCAGGCCCAATCGAGGACCAGCCGACTACCGGGTTATCCCACGGGCGAGTGTTCTACATACAAGAGCATATTGGGGAGCCTCGTGCTCCAAAGACCTTCGGCTCTGCATCTCCCCTCCAAATAGTTACTATGGCTCCAAGATCACACAATTACGCTCTCTTCTTCAGCCCCCTACCCCTAGTACCGCCCCTACCGATGTTGCTGGACCGAGCACTTCCGCACCGCCTCCGTAGCATATCATTATTTCCACCCGGGACTGTCTGACCATAATGGATGCAATCCGCACATTCTCCTCTACATCAGCATCATTTGCGACTACCCATGCAGCCCTCGCGGATAGGGACACTCACCGAGGTCGCCAGCTATGGCTCGACACACGATAATTACGGGACCGTGCCATCCTCATGCATTCGTGAGTCACCCGGGCCTACTCGCGATTTCCCATATGTACTGTTCCGGTCACATCAAGCCTCTTCTCCTGGGCAGATTCAGCATCACTCCACAAATGTTTCCAGACTCTCAAGGCATATACTATAACAATATAATTTTACCCACCGCAGAAGACTTCACCCCCATCCAGGACGAGAATAGCTCTTCACCGACGACTAACTAAGGAGGTAGCACTTCCTTCTCTAACTTTCCAATTCGGACCCCATTGCGGACAATGTCAAATTTGGTTAGGGGGGAGAGTTAGTGAAGGAAGTGACTTTTACACTTTTGAGTCCACTGTCTGTTTAAACAAAGCCAATTTAGCATGTCTAATGGCTTGTTGTTTGCTCCTTTTTGTGAAAGCTGTTTTTTTGTTTTTGAAAAAGCTAAAAATATAGTGACATACATTTCTATACATACCATACAACTTATTTTCTTAATTCAAATTGCAACCATTTTTTGTGCCCCCATTTTTTTTTTTTTTTTTTAAGGTTTCATTACTTCGCAAGTTGGTAAAATCGACACACCGCCCAATGCCACTGATGTTAGATTAGTTCCACATGGGACAGAGATTTACAAATGGTCACAGTCTCATGGTATTCAACCTTCTTCCACCTTTACTAACCACACACAAAGGCACACCGCCTTCCTCAATAGGCTGAAAAATTGCATAGCTCCCTTACTTTGCAAAACCTACCCTAGTTTCGTTGACCACCTGTAATAGATTAAGGTTCCCCAGAAAAGAAGGCCAATGAGTCTTCCAAAATAAAAAGAAGAGAAAAGCAAAAACAAAAACAAAAAGAAGAAAATCGCAACGCTCTGCCTTGAAACCCGAGCATGGTCCGAGGGGTATATGGCGAAAGTCTTTAAAGCCTGGTGCCCTAAACCAACTGGTTGGGATCCACCGACTTAGTGCTCACCACATGGGTGGATGGGTGAGGTTTAGCAAGTTGTAGATGCTGGAGTTTCGAAATCATTCTAGCCCACTGGGAAACCAAGAGTTAGGGTCGAAAGATCCTTATGACTTGATGCCCTAAGCCTTAGTTTGGTCGGAAGTCACCGACTGCTACATGGACTTCTGTGAGGCCGATTCACAAGATTGCATCCTGCTACAAAAAAAGAAATATGAAAATAAGAGTAAATGGACGATATTTAGCTTGGTCAATGCTCCCAGGCCTCAGAGTGTACTTGGTTGGGAGAGCAAAATTTAAAGGGTGTTACCATAAAAACTCGATCACATAAACACTTAGATTTGGTGGAAGTTTCGTGTCGATTCCCTCGGGGTCGATAATTCTTCCAAACTTGGTTTCGTATGGCATTCATTCTCCCGAGATGGTTGTCAGTAAGTGTGGTCTTGTGATTCACATCGAGGTAGGGCATTACTTATCCCTATAATTTTTGAAAATACCATTCCTTTCAGATGAGCATAACTCATCAGCCTTTCCTCTCTCTCTTGTCATCGCTTGCTGACTAGCAATGTGTCATCGTGGAGCATTTAGTCAACAAAGCCATTTTAGTTCTGTCATATATGATCTGAATGACTTTTGTGTATTTAATCAACTAAGAACCATCATATTATCATATCCAAAATATACTTCACTCCATCATGTTTAGTGGTTATTTTTGTAGTTTTGTAAGCCAATTACACCATTATCATCAAGTCGACTCAAATACAAAGAACCCGAAATAACTGCCGCATGTACAAAGTCAAAAGGCAATTGCTAAAATAGAAGGAGAGGAGCAATGCAGGCGCGGCGTTGTCGTGGACTCAAGGCACCTCGTGAATTTCACAGTTGCTAAATTTCGTGAACTTGCCCTCTGCTTTTATTGTTTGACCACTTTTTGACTCATCATATTTTTCCTAAACTGTCCCTAATTGTAATTCTTGTTGTTTCATACTTTTTGTAATTTCCTTGACTCGCATATAAGCCTCTACCAAGCTCAGAAAATCATTCAATCACTATCAATCAATAAAATTGGCACCAAAGCTTTCAGCTTTCCCGCTTTTCTTCTTCTCTCCCATTTTCTCTCATTTTCTTGCACTTTATCACCTGCCAAACACCCCTTGAGGATGATAACTCAAGGGATGCTTATTAAACCCCTCCTCTTCCTCAAGGAGGGTCACTAGGTCAAAGTTCTCGAGGTAAAACATTGTCCTCTGTTAACGTTAAAGAGCATTTATTATCATTTATGTTTCTCGTGATCTCATTAGGTTTAAATCCTTGTGATGTACTCCCGATTGGCCAATACTGGGTGCTTTCAAGGCTCAAGTGATACTTATTGCTAGATCCATGGATGCTCATTTAGTCACATTTATTTGCCTCTCAGAGTTATATCCAAGGACTACACGCTTTCACTGCCTTGAAACATTAATGGTTAATAAATGTTGTATATTATGAGAAATTCTTTTAGGGTTCAGTTTTTATAGCCAAACGAAGATCCGGTTCGGGAAATGACTATAGGTCATCCTCCCCAACGCGAGGAAAAGGACCCGAGGACATTTCAGTTGCCTTAGAGCCCTAAGCCCAGTGGCCCGAGACTTCAAGTAATTTTTTTACACTTTGTTTCACTCCATTTCCAGTTTTTTAGACCATCAACCCCACTGTTTTTATAAAAACCCTAAATCCAAGGAGAAAACACCATTTTCAATCAACTGTAAATCATTTTGCATGAAGAAAACCCATCCCCCGAGTTTCTGACCTTGCACCACTCATATCGCAAAGAGTTTCACACTAGTGAGCGAGGGACATAAATATTGTTGATTCCGAAATACCCATCAAGGGCATGAATCACCAAGGTCATATCAAGCAGTGGTTCTGATGGAAGGTGTGGTATTTATACGCCCCATAAATTTTGCATTTTCAACCAGCCTGTGAGCGTTTTCAAAGATTATGGGCCAATATCCTTGTCTCAGGGTTTTTCCTGCTAAGGTCTGAGCTCCGATATGGTTGCCATAGACGCCTTCATGCACCTCCCTAAGTATGTAATTGGTGTCTTCCTTTCCTATGCACTTAATGATGGGTGTAGAGAAGCCTCGTTTATAAAGGGTCCCCTTATGAATGGTGAATCTAGTCGACCTTGTTCTAAGCTTTGATGTCTCCTTTGGATCGCTTGGCAATGTTCCGTCCACCAAGTAATCCCATAAACCATCCACGCCTGACATTACTGGGGAGATACTCTTCATCGTTGATGTTCACCGAGTGGTTCTCGGGGAGGCTCGACCTGGGCATAAACCCCATCTAGATCCTCTTGTGACTGCTTATAGCTTCTCATAGTGGCATGCTTAGAATTCTCCCGCCTCGACATGCCCGACCTAAACCGCATTAACTTTTAAACAAATTTCTTTCTCCTCTGAGATAAAGGATCATTTTCTCACCCCTGGCTTCGTAGGAGTCCTCTATTTGTTTTACTACCAACTAGGAATCACGTATACCCCGCTGATCGGCCTTCCATGGAGTGTAAGATTAAGCCCGACTATGACAAATTTCGCATTCTGGCCTTGTTATCGAGGCTCGAACTGGTCCGAGTGCAGATTCCACGCAATCCACCTAGGGAAGTCAGATCGCCCTACACCGCTCCTCGGGAATCAAGCGCCCTATCTACGACAACCCCAAAGGGGCAGGTCAGCGCCACCCGCAGTTCGGTGGGCCCACAGTATCCGACTGGTGAATTCCATGATAAAATCAGCTAAAACTTGCCCTTTAACCGATGTCCTTAGCTTATATTTGATGTCAAACTCGCTTAGCTCTATGGCTTATTTATCGCCTTCCCGATGTCTCCGTCAGAAATACTGTTCTCATCGATGCTCTATCGACAACAGGAGCCTGGAATATGGTCGCAGCTTCCAAGGTCACCAATGCCAGGATTAGTCACCTGATACCTTCCATCCGCCTCCCCCGTGAGCTCGCTATAGTAATGGACCTGGCTTGTTGCATTCTTCTATCTTACTCTTTAACCAGAGCGGCGTTAGTTGAGAAATCTGAAACGGCTAGATAAAGCAAGAGGAGTTCTCCTTCGAAAGGGCTTACCAGGATGGGAGGAGAGCTCAGGTAGGTTTTTAGTGCCGAGAACGCCTCTTCGCATTGGGCGTCCCATTGGAAGGCCTTTTTCAGAACCTGGAAGAAAGGTTGACATTTGTCGTTGGCCCTAGACATGAAGTAGCTTAGCGAAGCTATTCTCCCAATCAGGCGCTGAACTTCTTTGGTGTTTAAAGGTGGTTGCATGTCTAGCACAACTTTTATCTTGTTTGGATTTGCCTCTATTCCTCGGTTGTTGACTATAAAGCCTAAGAACTTTCCTGCAGAGACTCCGAAGGCACACTTAGTTGGGTTTAACTTCATATTATAGTGCTTCAGAACTTGGAACGCCTCAACTAAGTGGGTTATATGGAGCTCGGCCTTAATTGACTTTACCAGCATGTCGTCTATGTATACTTCCATAGATGTCCCTATCTGCTTTTGGAAAATTTTGTTCACCAACCTTGATAGGTATTCCAGCGTTTCAACCCAGCGGCATCACTGTGAACACTCAAGTTCCTTGCCAAGTCATGAATGAGGTCTTTTCCTATCGCTGGGTCCATTCGACCGGGTTATAACCGAGAAAGCATCCATGAAGCCGAGGGAGTTCGCGGGCCACCGTGGCATCTACTATGTCGATCCGAGGAAAGCTATCTCATTTGATAAGCTCCTGCTTGAGATCTGTGAAAGTCAATGTGGAGCCGCTATTTATCGCTTTCTTTACGAGGAATACATCACACCAGCCGTGGTATTCCACTTCTCGTATAGCTTTGGCTCTATGAGTTTGCTAACTTCTTCATTGATCGCTTCGCTCGGGGCTTCTTCTTGTTTGACAAGTTTGAAGGAGGGACTGTCTTCACTATAGGGGCGATATCGCGTGGTCAATTCCTCCCATGTCCTCTTGTTTCCAGGCGAACACTCCCATATTCCGTTTTAGAAAGCAAATGAGAAGGTCCTTGATGTCCTTTTCCAGTTTGGATCCGATGTAGATGAGGTGTTTTACCGACGCCGTCGCACCGGGTTCTAGTTCGAGGGGTGTAGGTCTCCGCGCTCATCTCATCTCTCATGTCAAGCTCGTCCATGTAGATACTATCAATCGCTTTTTGTTTCATTGATGCTGAGTAGCACTCCCTGGCTTTGCGCTGGTCTCCTCGAACCACTCCTATTCCATTTGTGGTAGGGAATTTGATAACCATATGATATACAGAAGGGATGGCCTTTATGGCATTGAGAGTGGTCTTCCCAAAGAGCATGTCAGAGGTCACGGGCATCTATTTCTGGAGGAATCTTACCACGTTATGGTCAGCATGTGGGGCCCTGGAAGTGAGCACCGCCTGTATCGACCCTGGGTAGCACTCTTTTTCCGGAGAATCCCCGTAGGTAGGCGTTGATTTGTTCTAGCTTCTCCCTTCTAATGCACATTTTATCGAAAGCTGATGCGAAGATGATGTCGGTTGAGCTTCCGTTGTGGACAAGGACCCTATGGATTGTTTTATTGGCTACGATGGCCCTTATTACCAAAGGGATCAAGCCGTGGGGATACTAGCGCCGCCATGTTGAAGTCCGGTGCTGGGTTATGGTAGATCCAAATGAGGGAGTTTGGATACGCGCCAGATTTCCAAAGTGTTCCCCCGATCCGATGTCGCGCAGACAGCCTCCCGGGTCGAGCCGGATTCCCGCCCGCTAATCCCCATAGATCACATGGATTTCTCCCCAAGGGTTGTTGGTGTCAGTGGTTTGAGGCCTCTACCCGGGACGAGGCGATGGGGGCAAAGGCTCGGTGCCGATTCTCTAAGGCCAATGGTTATTAAGATGTCCACGTCAAATCAGGTATTCAATTTCCTTCCTCAACTGGATGCAATCATTTGTTCTATGTCCATGATCCTTGTGGAATTCACAATACTTGGTTAAGTATCTTTTTGTTGGGTCTGTCTTCATCTGAGATGGCCACTTTAAGAACTTCTCGTACGCACTCGTAGGACCCATGCGACATACCAAAGTCACGTGGGGTGAACTGGTCAGGTGGATATCGCCGCTCTGGGCCAGCCGAGGTGGGCCCCAAGCGGCCTCGATGTCGCCCTCGTCTCTTCGGGAGACCGTCCCTGCTCTCCTCCGTCCCTCTCCGTGGGATCTCCGTCCTCGTCTCCTGTCTCCTGTGGCTTCGTCTCGCTTTTCTAGCCCCCTCGCTTTTCTCTTTGCAAGAGCCTCGCTAGATAGCTGGGCTTCTCGCCGTTGATGTATTCTCCGCGAGAGCACCTGGTCCATGCTTGCCCGAGGTTCTCGGTGAGATGGAAAACACGTCTTTTCGACCGTACGCCTAGCTGTGCTAAGAAAGCTAGTGATGGAAAACTTCCTCGTCCGGGATATCTACCTTTAATATCTCCCGCGCAAACCTTGACGTAGGGACCTCGTGCCCTCCCGCTGCCTTCGCTTTATGGTTAGCAAGTGATAGCTCGGCTTCCTATATGTCCGAGCTCCGATGAAGTGGGAGACGAACGCAATGGATAGCTCTCTGAAGGATGAGATTGACGATGGCGGGAGTCTGTTGAACAAGGCCAATGCTGGGCCTTTCAGTGTGATAGCAAAGGCTTCGCATCTCACTAGGTTATGGTATTCGTAGCTCCATCTGATTCTTGTAAGCGTTGAGGTGGTCTACAGGATCTTTTATTCTGTTGAACGTTTCGATTCACGGTGATTCAACTTCACTGAGGGAAGTATAAGACCTAACCGGGAATGTGGATTCGGTTTATCAGACTAAAGCATCTATGCGGAGATCGAGCTTGTCTTTTATAACCTCCTTCATACGGGCCGAGCTCATGGATGTCTCGGAACTACTGCCTCCCACGACTGCTCCTCATAAGGGATTGGTCTATTACCTCCGTTATTCCTACTGTGCATCCCCTCATCAGGATCCTTTCTGGGTTTGTAGGATCATGCTCCTCGCTTGGGCTAGTTTCTCCTCCTCCGTCAACGTCTCCTGGTGGTCGGCTATCTAGGTCGCCTTGCTGGTCTTGCTTCCTAGGAGGGTTGGCGTGACTCTTGCTCATATTTCGGGTCGATACAATCAGTCACTGAGAATTCTGTTTTATTTGTGAAGGAATAGTCGTTCCCACATACGGCGCCAAACTGATGGTGCTTTTTTTTTTATCGAAACTGGACTTGAGCGTACTGGAGTTGTTGGGCCGATTCGTCAATCCTGTGTTATCCATAACCTGCTAAAAAACAAAGAAACAAGGTGATCTCAAGTGGAGCGATGCCGCTCTCCGACGCCTAAGTCAACTTTTCTCGCGGTACAGAAAAGATTAACTACTTAGGGCGTGAGTTGAATGCGTACTAAGTGGGGGTAGAATGGATCGGCATTTATATGGTGCAGTGGTTACTTCCTTATTAAATGGGTGATATCGATATCTCCCATTGTGTGATGAGTTTCCTTTTCCTTATCATGGATCGACTGTTAAGGGATAATGGAGGAACCGTGATCATGAAAGATCCTTCCTCCATAATATGTGGGGAGTGGATCACGGAGACTAGGCTCTTTTCCTTTCACACGAGTCTTTTAACATTTCTATATCACTGAATCCATTCCGGGGATAGTGATTTCAATTTAGGCCTAGACCTGTGTATTTTGGCATGGGTAGATCTCTTAAATTGTACGAGTTTCTTTATCGGGTTCAACCTCAAATCCCTTCATAAGGCTGACGTTTGGGCTTCATAAGAGGGTTTAAGTGCTCGGGCTTGTGCACTTATTGTTTTAGACCCCATCACTTGGTAAATTTAATAATTTAGTTTAAAAAATTTTAAGAATAAATCAAACACATTTGAGGATGTTGAAAATTTTCATAATATAGGAGAAGTATAATTATGATAAATAGGTAAAAAATTATAATAAGTCAATAATGGAAAATAATTTTATGATTAATAAGTTTTTAACACTTATCCTTTATTTTTATTTTAAAAAATTGAAAATATATAAATATGAATAATTTAATTTGTAGTTTTATTTTTTATATTGAAAATTAAACAGAATATTTGATAGTAAACTTATTTTATTTCATATATTTCGTTTTAAATATTTTCTTTGCTCCAAAATAGGAAGATAATAGAAAAGAAAAGGTTGTATTAGGTGCATTTGTAATATTAATAAATAAATAGTGAACAAGTGATATTATTAAAATAGAAAGGAATAAGGCGGTTTTTTTTTTTACTTCAAATCAATAAGAGGTTAAGAAATAAAATTAAGGGTCACTTTGGCAGTGCTTTTGAAAAGTGTTTTTAAGCCTAGAAATTTTTTATTGTTTTTAGGAGAAAAAAAGTGTGTTGAGAAGTTGTAAAAACAAGGGACATTTGGTAATATTTTTAGAAGTGTTTTTGAAACTTTAAAAACAAAAACAAATGGAGGTTTTTTGATAAACACTTTGGAGGTGTTTTTATGAGGAAACTCTTTAAAATTTTTTTAGATATTCCTAAAATGCTTATTTATTTGTCCTTAAAATATATATTTATTTGTCCTTAAAATATCTATTTATTTTATTTAAAAATAAAAATAATATGATATACTTTTAATCATTAATTCAATTTTTTCTGTAAATACTTTTCAACTTTTCTATAACCATAAAATAATTATTTTATAAAAATAAATATTTTTCAGTTTTTAATAATACAAATATATAGGATATATTTATTAATTCAAATCTTTTTGTAAATATTTTTAATAATCATAGGATTACTTGTGTGTATTTCGAGTGCCTGATTAATCACACCTACGGAGCATAATGTGGGATATCGAGTATCTCGACACCTTACGCCAGCCTATCTCATAATCGGGATTCATCACGAGTTCTAGTTAATTACATACTTACGCTCGACACCAAATCGCGGAAGTGGGCGTCAAAATTTCGTGATATCGTGTGTGTCTCGATACCACACTGCCAAATCCTGATGACGATGCCCGCAGCCACATTCACTAAGATTTTTATGTTATTTTCAAAAATATATTAATGTGAGTTTAATTACAAACTCTATTACATACAGTATATGCCAAAACTAGTTTTTTCCCAAAGTTTTACAAAAAAGAACTATTCATCCACAAAAAGTGTCGGCTTTCTCAACCCTCTTGGCCTCAATGAGAGTCGTCCACTGTATTCCCGCACTCCAATGTTTTCCCCATAAGCAGAGCCACGCCCCGCAGCTTAGACTCCTACAGAGGCTATTATTAACAAAACATTTTATTAACAAAACATTTTAGGTGCAAGGTATACATCGCGAGGCTCTCATTCGTGCGTAGAGGTCAAGAAAGCCAACCTCGTGGCCGTACAGTTCTTTGTAAAATTTTTTGAAAGAACTAGTTTTGGCGTATGCCTGTGTATGTAATAGAGTTTGTGATTAAACTTACAGTAATATGTTTTTAAAATAACATAAAAAGTTTATTGAATGTGGCTAAACGGATCCTGGTAAATGGGAATGGATAGTGTGGTATCGAGACACACGATATCCACAGGTAATTCTGGCCCTTGCTTTACAGCATGGTGTCAAGGTGAAGATATGTGATTGCCTAGGACTCGATGAATGGATCCCAATTAATGGGATTAAACAATGTGGGTACCGAGATATACGTTATCCATAGGTATTTCTGCAGGTTAACGGTTAGTCAACGGACCCTCGGGTTTTGGGGTGTCATAGCTTGGTATTAGAGCCTATGTATACGAATTACCTAAGGCTTGATGGGCATTGGGTCTAGACCATTGCATTCATTATGTGCATTTCATGTTTAGTGATAAATATGCTACATGATTATGTGTTATTTGTTGTGTGATTTATATGCATGGTAAAATGTATAGGGAAAAAAGGAACACTAGGATTAGAAAACATAACCTTAGGGGATCGGGAAAAAAAAGGAACAGGATAGTTCGAGATCTTGAGGGGTCTATTAGTGGTTGGCATAAGCACTACTAGTTAGACAAGGAGAGAAATCTCGAAGTTTAAACTCTATTACTATCTGCCATATGTAGATGGCTAGTCGAGGAAGAGGACGTCGAGGCGGTGGGTGGAGCAACAACCCACGAGCACCGGCCTTTGACTAACAAGCCTTCATAGAGGCTATTGGTGCTGAGACTGCTACTATTGCACATGCGACTGTTGTGGCTGCAGGTTAGTGCAACTAGGAGCCATGGAGGGTCAAGTAATCTCCAGAGGTTCAAGGCACACCATTCTCCAACCTTCAGGGGAGGAGGGAACCCAATGGTAGCTGATCATTGGTTCCACCAAGTCGAAAAAATTATGGAAGCTATGGCGATCACCTCCGATGCCACTAAGATAAAGCTAGCCGCATTCCAGCTATAGGGTGAATCCCAAGTGTGGTGGGATTGGGCTAAAGCCTCGAGGGACTTGGAGGCAATGACATGGGAAGAGTTTCATGAGCTCTTCATGGGCAAGTTTTTCCCAAAGATCCGTCACATGAAAAAGCCTCCTGGAGTTTCTAGAATCAAACAAGGGATTCCATGACAATGCTTCGAGTATGTGGCTAAGTTTACCGAATTAAATTCCCATTTCGCTGATGACTATGTGGCCATAGATATGGCCACAAAGGAGGAAAGTCTAAGGATGGTCCGAAATTGTCCATCCAAGTAAATTATGTGGATTCTCCTGCTGTGACTTAGACTAGATGGTTCGGTCAACTATGGCCATTGAGACAGAAGTAGATAACACATGGAACATCATGGATGCAGGTGTTAAAGATAAGAGGAATGAGAGTCAGCCTTCTTCTTTTTGCTCGAGGAAGAAGCAGAAGACTTCTACTCCGCAAGGATTTCAAGGACAGGGTCACGGCTACCAAGGCCAAGGTCGATCATCTCCACGTGGCAAATATTTCAAGGCTTACAGCCAGCCAGGCAGAGGCCATGTGACCATTGCCATCAGCCTGGAAACTTGAGGCGGGATTTTCCTTAAAGGCAGGAATCCCAAAGTTATGGGACACCCAGCCTAAGTCACTGGGACGTACAATAAAGCGCTTATCTCCCCTTACCGTACTACAGGCCGTGAGGACAGATCAGCCAGTGTATGCTGCATAGGCCCTACTACTTATCGGGCCAGCTAATGCAGCTAAGGCAGGGTCGAGGTCAAGGCCGTGGCTCATGTCGGACTTTAAGGACCTAGTGGCCTTGTCTACGCCATTACACCACAAACCAAGATTTTAGATCAGTCGGTTATTCAGGGTATGTTTCTAGTCTCGCGCCTATGGGCAAGAGTATTGTTTGATTCTAGTGCATCTCATTCCCTTGTGGTTTCATCATGTGTGAAAGAATTGGGCTTAAAGGTCAAAAACTTAAAAGAGTCTTTACATGTGAGTTCTCCCCTAGGAACAAGGGTAAGAATTGATTAGATATGTTGGGACTGTGAGTTAGAGATCTCATGGATTCTATTCACCGTGGACCTTAGGGTCATGGACATGTCTGAGTTTGATGTCATCTAGACTGGCTGACGGCACATCAGGTTGTCATTGATTGTGATCGTAAGAGGGTTACCACTCACACACTCTACGGTAGTCACTTTATATTTCAAGGGGATGAGCATGATGCTTTACCCCAGACTGTGTACGATTCTAGATGGCATGGAAAGTTGTAGGGTTGGTTGGCAAGCCTTACCCTGGAGGACGAAGCTAGACAGGGGTTGGGTCTACCTTAGGTAGTTTACGAGTATGAGGATGTTTTTTCCGAGGAACTGCCATGACTACCTCTGCAAAGGGATGTAGATTTCGTTATTGAGTTACATGATGATACATCGCATATTTCTATGACTTACAGAATACATGTCTCGTTGGATGTGGCGCTCTCTTACCCGACCCGAATTAAGCCATGATCCAACTGAGTCCGGATGCCACTAAAAATCACTCAAAATCATATCTTATGGGGCGATTTCAAAATTTGGGCAAGCCCATAAACATTTATATTTCACAAAATACATTTACAATGAAGGCATTCAAGCCTTTTCAAAATGATTTACAAAAATAGATGTTCAGAGTTCAAATTGTTTTACATAATATCAATATCCAAAAGAAAACATGAATGAATGCACATGTCGGAGCATACTCTGAAATTCCTTCTTTATGACTCGACGCTCCTCGATCTTGGGTCCGCTTTCGATCACTATCTATCACTCCTGCACTGCGCATTGGTAACAATACGCTAAGCATTTTCTGCTGCTTAGTGATTCTATACAAATCCATTCCCGCTCCACTTAAATCAATTCATGCAATTTAATAATTCGTAACTTTCAATCTTTTGGATGATCAATATAAATACAATATATATACTTTGTTATATATATACAATAAATTATAGTTCATTGATCATCCCATAAATACATTTTCATAATCAATATTTCGCAATCTCAAATCAATTCAATTATGCTCACTACCCGCTTCGCCAGAATCAATCTCGCCTGAATTCAATTCGCCAGTGACAATTCGCTTATGCGAATCAATCTGGCCAGGTAAATCAATTCGCTTATGCCCTTAACGAATTTAAACTATGTCTTCGGAGTATAACAGATATATCGAGTCACGGCACGGCCCCGCTGGTCAGAGGTCGGCATTATATGGTTTTATAACACAAGACGGTCTCCGCTGGTCGATCAAGTTATAAATAATTCAATAGTAGGAATACTACTCGATACTGCCTACCGTCATTCATCTGAAAGTGACACATCAATAGTCTCTGAGTGACTAATCTATCCTTAATGCTAACAAACGGTTACCATTCCCATTAAGGGCGTTCAAACTTTATAGCAAATATAGTAATAATATGTACGCTTGTATAAATGGGCTTTATTTTCAATAATCATGCAATTTTATATGCAAATATTTCACAATCACTTTTCTCAAATCAATTAAATCAATTCAATATGCTTTTAGAACAAACATGCAAATCTTGAAACGAGGAATAGGAGCCTGGTGAGAACAAACCCCCAAAATCTTGCACTTTGATTCCAACTCGAATCTCAATCTCGCCTTGGCTTTTCCTCCTCGCGGCCTATTCCAAAACCATTAAAGAACAATATTATTCGTAAGGACTAGTAGTTTTGGTTAGGATTGATTTTCAGAGATTAAATATGATTTCCAAATTCGACAAGCTATATATAGATGAATTCTTGACTCACGTGGGTTTGATAGAGTCCAAGAACACCCAAACGGGTCTCGATCGGCGGAGTTATGACCTTCCGAAGTTGGAGGTCATACGCAGTCAAATCCTGAACTGGACGAGCTGACCTGACCTAGACGAGCTTGATTCATCACCTCGGTCAAACATCTTCATCCTCTCAGTAATATGATAATGTATTTTGACTAATGGGCTTTCCATAGAGTCCAAGAATACCACCGGAAGTTCGGACGTATGAGATATGACCTTCCGTTGGAGGTCGTGCGCAGTCAACCCGCATTTGAGCTCAATTTTTAATCGACACGAGCTGACCTCGACCTGGACGAGCCTGGATACAACACCTTGGTCCATATAATATACTTCTCAGGAATATGAATGTTCGACTCAATGGATTTTATTAGAGTCCAAGAACACCCAAATCGGAGTTCAAACGGCGAGATATGACCTTCCGCTGGAGGTCATGCGCAGTCGGGCCTTGACGAGCCGACCGGATCGACGAGTTGCAATTGAAGTGATGAGCTCACTCTAACACCTCGTTCTGAAATCTAATATCTTCCGCAGGCATATGGATGGATTCTTGACTCAATGGGCTTTCCATAGAGTCCAAGAACACTCGAATCGGAGTTCAGACGAAGAAGTTATGACCTTCCGAAGTTGGAGGTTATGCGCAATACCTTGACGAGTCGACCGAATCGACGAGCGCCGCACCGGCGACGAGCCTGCCTAACACCTCGGTCTGACATCTAATATCCTCCTCAGTTATATGGATGGATTCTTGACTCAATGGGATTTACAGAGTCCAAGAATACTCGAATCGGAGTTCGGGACGAATAGTTATGACCTTCCGGTTGAGGTCATGCGCAAATTTCGGGCCCACGAGCCGACCTGAACTCGACGAGCTGCAATCATGACGGAGCTCAGTCTAACACCTCGGTATGACATCTAATATCTTCCTCAGGAATATGGATGGACTTTGACTCAATGGGCTTCCATAGAGTCCAAGAACACTAATCGAGTTCAGACGAAGGTTTACGACCTCCGCCGGAAAGTCAGCGCGTAGCCGCCCCTCGACGAGCTGACCTGCACCGACGAGCCGCACTAGCCGACGAGCCCAGCCTGGCCGTGACGAGCCGAGCCTTCAGATTTGTCTGCCTCTACATGACGAGCTTGAGCTCGCATTTAATGAGCCGGTTTTCTACGACGAGGCCTCTACGACTCTATTTGACGAATTTCTATGGGCTGACCTTCACCCATTTGACTGCTCGTAGCAAAGACCATAACTGTCTAAGGTCCAAATTGAGAAATTCAAAAGCCTAACATCAATTTCCTTACTCTGGGACAAGATATACTTGCAGTGATCCCACCTTTGCCCTTTACACCTGGTGTCCTGGCTTGAGGCATCTCACATACTGGTACCATAAATCAACACTAGTTTGACTACCAGTGACTCATAAATTATTCATGAATCACTGAGAGATCAGCCTAACATCAAGTTCACGGATGCGGCTACAACTTACCAGAAGGACTCACTACCCGATTCTCTTTATTTCACCCAAAATTCAGCTCTAAGGTCCAAAGCACGCGCACTATCACAATGTGGCAGCCTAGTGGTAGAAACGACTGTAAAGCAGGGAAGACCTACCCTCTCGAGTCATTAAATCCTCCGATTCCGCCTCTACTTGTACTTTTGTCACCAGTGGCGACTTTCCTCTTGCTTCACTCTGAGACCTATGCATTGTCCGATTGTCTAGTGGCCCAGAGAGAAGGCAGAGCCTCTCTAACTCTCCCTTCTCGTTTTCCTTTCTTATGGATCACTATAATCGCATTTTAAAATAGGAGGAAGCTTCCTCCCTTTCCTACATGCCACATGTCCTTCTTGATTTTTTTTCTTTCTTTTCTTTATTTTATTTTATTTTATTTTTTATATTTAGTCCCTTCATTTCTCTATTATTCTTTCATTTAAGTCTCCTATTTTCGCTGTACATATAAACTTATTTACAATTGACCCTTTTGTCCCCATTTTACAATTTCCATATTTTTCTCTTTTTCACTTTGGGTTTATTTCTCGAATCAATAATCATTTAATCAATATTCATCTAAAATTTCTAGAAAATACCCAAGTTGGCCTTCAATTAGTTCTCTAATATATATACTTTTTATTATAAAATTCTAGGGTATTTTGGGGTGTTACAGCTTGAGTCAAGAAGAACTCAAGGTCCAATTACAGGAATTGTTGGACAGGGGTTTTATTAAACTGAGTACTTCACCTTGGGGCACTCCAGTTCTCTTTTCCAAGAAGAAGGATAAGACCCTTTTGCTTTGCTTAGATTATCGCTAGTTGAATACGGTTACCATCAAGAATAGGTACCCTTTGCCGAGGATAGATGATTTATTTGATCAACTAAGAGGGGCATCGGCCCTACTAAGATAACCGCACCTGCTATCACGCTATTATTAGGGGAGGTACATCCATGGGGATGGCGCTGAATGTGATATGGGCATTTGAACACAGTTGATGGTATCGATGATGAAATGCTCCAGCGTATTCATGGATCTCATGGCTAGGTATTCCAACCCTATTTAGACTCCGCTTGTTGTGGTCTTCGCGACGCATATCCCGATCTTACCTGCCGGAGGAGAGCATGAGGATCATTTCGCATCGCTCTCCGTGCGCCGAGAGATCATCACTAGCTAAATCGAACAAATGTGAATTTTCGGGCTTATAGAGGTGAGACTCTCAACATGTATCACTTCCGCGGTCCAATGGACCTGTGAGAAGGTCGGTGCGCTTATGGTCGAGAGACCGTCAATCTTCGACATACGCAGTTTCTTGGGATTGGTATGGTATTACAGGAGGTTCATTAAGGACTTCTCTTGACTAGCTGCGCCTATGACGAAATTGACTTGGAAAGAGGTCAAGTTTGAGTGGAATGACATGTGTGAGGGGGCATTCTGGGAATTGAAAAGGAGGCTTACTTCAGCTCCTATTATGATAGTTCCAGAGGGAGGATAGAGGTACACCGTGTATTGTGATGTCTCAAAGGATGGATTGGGATGTGTTTTGATTCAGTTCAGAGAAAAATTTTATTTTTCTAAAGAAAGGCAAAACAATAATTACTGTAAATATGTGTTGAAAACTCCAGAAATCCTCTCTAGATCTCAATGATGAAACGATCCCTACCATCGGATTCGTCACGCGAAACTAGTTACTCAAGAGACTTTGCCAATCTGGAGATAGTCTAATTTCACATTTTTCGAGACACCAGTGTCACATATATAAGGCTGTCAAAGGACTGATATAACACATGGCAAGCCATGTGTCACCATGCATGCAAGTTGGAAGGTCTAGAAAAGGGGGAGGAGACCAGTTCGCAGAGGAAGAGAGGAGTAGAAAGGAAAGGAGAAGGAAAAAGAAAAGAGAAAGAAAGGAAAGAAAGAAAGAGAGAGAGAATGAGAAGAAAGGGAGAGAGAGAATGAGGAGAAAGAAAGTCGAGCGTTCCACTGGTTTTGAACTCTGTCGACCAAGAAGTAAAGTCTCAGAGGACTGATACAGGCTACGCTCTAAGAGGTAGGGATTCTTCCTACTTTAGTTTATTTCCACCCTAAGGAGCTCTTTGTAAAATATGGAATATACCTGCTTGGATCCTATGCAATCGGCCTGATTTTAAATGATTTAGGTTTAGAAAGAAAAGAATTCGACTGTGCCTTCTAAGTAGAAATCAGAGCTGCATCTATGAATTTGATGTTAGGCTTTGAATCTCAATTAATTGGACCTTTATAACTCAAGGTCATTCCATTTCCGGACTACCATAGTTTGAAATGCTTCACTGTGTCCGGATTTCTAGATTGTTCTATGCCCGGGTCATGACTGTGTGGCTCCGTGATGGCTGCATGGGTGGACTGCTTTGTGGGCATCTCTTATGCCACAACTGGTCTTGAGAACCAAGTTGTTCTATTGCTTTTTGATTGACTTATCATGATAATTATTGATTTAACAGATATGAACCCCAATTAATGATACTGAGATGAACTGCTGGAAGTTATATGTTTCATATAATTACTTATGATTATATGATTTGTCATCCACATGAGATCATTTATATATAGATATGGAATAACTGAGATGTAGTGGTATAATACTGTATAAAATTTGGCATCATATTCATGGGTATAGAGTGATGAGCATCACATGTTCATCTATGGTCATGATGAGTGGTTCACACATTTTAAACTGGGTTCAGTGGAGTTCCATTGTTCCCAGAGTATGAAATGGTGCTTATCACACACCATCCCTTGGGTGGTTGATGAGTGGGCTCACTAATGCTGAACCTGCCCGCTGAGTTCCACTGGTCTGGGAGAGCATGAAAACTTGTGTCAGCTAGTAGCAAGCAAGGATAGATACCCCATCGGGTGAAAGATAATGTATTTTTGGTTATACATATTATGTCCAACGCGGGAAGCCCTGAGTAGAGCAGAGTGCATGGTTCTAAGAGACTCGAAAATTCGCCGCCTCGAAAAGACAAATGTTTGTTAATAAATGATCTCAGAGGTGAAACATCCAATAAGTTTTAGATTTCTAAAAATTTGATTTTGTTTCAAAGTGATCACTGGATGAAATTCATCGAAGATGGATGTTATTCACACATTGGCTATGCATCGTGTATTTGAAGTCTCGTGATGACTCCTCGAGTTTTTCATGCATTGAGTGATTTTCATCTCATTTCATGGCATGGCATGTAGTATTCCATTAGAGTTGTATCATTCTATTAGAATGTTTATATATATGTGAATGTGTCCAAGTGAACACTGCATGTGCATTTAGGGGGGGTAATAACCTCTGTAGGAGTCTCTCTACTGGGTGTGGCTCATCCTTTATGGGAAAACATTTCATGTAAAACCCGGGAAAATTTCATTTTTTTTGAAAAATGGTAAAACGGTAATTTTGCCAGAATAGTACAGGCTAAAACTTGAAAATTTTCTAGATCTCAGATGATGAAACGGACTTCAATGTTGGAATCATCTCACGAAATCTAGCTACCCTGTCAAATTTTTTCGGATTCCGAGATAGTTGAAATTTCACGTTTTTTGAGGCACGAGGTGTCGAGTGACACTTGGCATGATGCCACATGGCACCATGAGATGGTGCCACATGGCACCATGGAGGATCACCACATGGGTGGTGTGGGAGAAGCCACCCAAGGGCCTCAAGCATGTGACACTTGTCACATGCATGTATGGCCACCATTGTGACAAGTGTCACATGGAGAGGACAAGAAAAATATTTTAGAAGGGGGAACAATAATTCGTAGAGAGCAAAACAAATAATAAAAAAAACAAAGAAAGGAAAAAAAAAATGGAAGGAGGAACAAGAGCAGTGCGTGGAGAAACAAAAAGAGGAAAAAAAAAGAAGAAAAAAAACAAAATTGTCCCATTTTTTTACTTCAAGTGTTCTGACAACTTGAGTTTGTAGCCCGAGAATTCACAGTTGGTCTACCTGACGAGCTACGTGTAGGTACCAAGAACTAAGGATCTCTAAGTGTTTACGCCCAAGAGGTAGGGCTTCCTACTGCCTTTTATTTAAGGGTCGTAAATGGCCGTGTGGGTCAGACCCGACTACAGGACTGAGTTTTTCGGATAGTCCAGGACAGGGTTTTGAAGGTCAGTATCCGAGCCAGGTTTGGTTCAGGACTACTGGAAAATGCATGTTCTGTTGGGTTACAGGATGAATATCCAATCTGATTGGAACATAAATGCAGCGGAATTTAAAAATTTTTTATCCCTTAACCTAATTAAAGATCACATGCGCTTCATAAAAACGGGCTGAAGGGTAAACGAAACTTACCTCTTGTAGATCGATTCGTCAAACTCAAAGTTTGGCGCCTTGGTTTGTCTCGATCTTCAAAGGTGCTGCCTTTCTGAAAAACGACCACCCCATACAAGTATCCACACACGAACAAATAATAAACGATTTTTGAATGCTAGCTCAAAATTGCCTCTTCAAAACGAAATTAGGTTTTTTCTTTTCTCTCTCGTTTAGGTCGGGTTCACTTTTGAAAGACAAACTACACACACAAATATATATGTCTTCTAGTGGTTTCAATAAACTTGAATTTATTATATATTTAAAACGCGCTTTAAATAATAATAATTTAAATTCAAATCCTTATCTAATAAGGAAACTAATTAAATATTTAACCATACCGTAACTATAAATCATATGTAATAAACTAATTTATTACGTAAAATCATAAATCAAGTATGTAATAAATGAATTTTTATTGGCGTAAAACCATAACTGCTATGTAATAAATCTAATTTATTACGTAAAACCATAACTGTTATGTAATAAAATGAATTTATTATAGAGAGTGAAAACTATAACCAAGTATTATTTGTCTTTAATGTGCGACTTACAGTTCAATTACTGGCAAGAGGGGCCCAGATCACATTTTGATCCTACAAGTCATAAGTGGCCTCAAAGAAGACATTGCCACGCCCAAGTTAAATGAAAAGCTCATGATCCGAGACAACCTTAATATAGCTAATCGACATAACTTTTCGTCTTCATGATATCTTGACAAGTAATATAAGGCATGGACAAAGTCAACCTTATATCGCTCTATCTTTGATTACTCAAACCCAATTAGATCGACTAAACAAAATGACATTGATCTCCATCAATTCATTTGAGCACGGCCATGCATTTCTCGCCTCAATTGTCGAGGGACCTGCAGATATCTCTTATAATAAAGAGGGACAATTCCATCTTAATCGCTCATATCTCACTACATAATTCTTATTATGTTCAAGCATAACCTTTATAGTCATCCGATCAAAGACAACGCTTTGATTATATCAAACACAACATTCCTTAAGTTGAGAACTATAGCGATCGTGTCAAAGGATTCAATGATAACTATTAGAGATTAACTTATGACTTTGATCCATGTATTAATCTCAAGACTGCCCCGTCTTAATATTTGTTCTCAACAAATAGATATAAATTTGATTTGTATTCCATACACATATTCATCCTATGAATATCAATCAAACTTTATACTATCTTAATTCATCAAGTTATTCTCATAACAATAACCGATTAGGACATTTAGAATAATTTAATAATATTATTCAAGGACATTATATATAATAAACATGCAAATCATCATAATAATAAATTCTCATAAATAGGCAAAATATCATGTCCATTCAATAGGCCTAGAGCACTATTACTAACAATCTCCCACTTGTGCTAGGCCCATTCATCAATGTATCTAATACCTATGAACCTAGCATGACAATCATGCTTTGCTTCGTGGTAGAGGCTTACCAATGGATCAAGAACATTATCATCCGTTGAACTCAGATATCTTAACGTCACCTCTCTCAATGATTTCTCTAATGAGATGATAACGCCTAAGAATGTTTGATCGGGCCGATGTGATCTAGGCCCTTTGCTTCGTAATAGCACCATTATCATTACAATAAACATCAACAGATTCAGAATACTAGGAACCACTTCAAGGTCAAGAATGAACTTCTCGATCCAAACTCGGCTTCCTTTACGCATCGATGCCGCAATGCATTCACTCTTCAAATAGAATCAAAGAATAAGATTTCTTGCTTCAACTTTCCAATTTAATCGTAATTCACCATTTAAATGAAAACATATATCCGATCAAGGACGGAATCATCTTTGTCAGATTGAAAGCTTGCATCTGTGTAACCATTTACAACCAGATCATCTTCCAATCCGCCATACACCAGGAACATATCCTTAGACCTTCTCAGATACTTAAGAATGTTCTTGACAGCTGTCCAGTGACTCTCACCGGGATCTGACTGGTATCTACTCGTTATGCTTAAAGCATAAGATACATCTGGTCTAGTGCACAAATATGACATACATGATAGAACCTATTGTCGATGGTATAAGGAATTTTACTCATCCGCTCTCGCTCATCTGTAGTGTTAGGACACTGAGATTTGCTAAGAGTAATACTGATGAGACATGGGCAAGTATCCTCTTTGGAATCTTGCATACCGAACCGCTTCGCACTTTGTCTATGGCACTTTGACTTAATTAATCAGCCTCTTAGATCTATCTCTATAGATCTTTATCCTCAGGGATACAGGCGTTTTCTAAGTCTTTCATCGAGAAACACTTCTAACCAAGACTCTGACACTGGGCAAGGTAGGGATATCATTCCTAATGAGTAAAATGTCATCAATATATAAGACCTTAAATACAATTGCGCTCCCACTAATTTTCTTATAAACACAAGGCTCATCTTTCATTTTTGACAAATCCAAACCCTTTGACTCCGATTCATCAAAACGAAGATTCCAACTTCGAGAGGCCTGCCTGCATAAATGGATCTTTGAAGCCGTGATACTTTACCGTAATTCTAGGTTGTACAAAACCTCAGTTGTGTCAGCGTGACACATCCTCAAGTAAGTTTCCCATTAAGAAACACAGCAATATCCATTTACCAAATCTCATAATCATGATACATGCAAAGAATGGCAACAAGAATTCTAATAGACTTAAGTATAGCTACAGTGAAAAAGTTCATCATAGTCTATACCATGAGTTTGTTCAAACCTTTCGCAACTAAATTTCTTGCTTAAGTATGCACTATGCCATCCATGTCACTTTTCTTTTAAAAACCCATTTGCACCCAATGGTTTTTGTACCTTCAGGTGGGTCAATCAAGGTCCATACTAATATCATACATGGATCGAATTTCGACTCTACGTGCCTCTAACCATTTCCTCGTAGCCCGGATCCAACATAGCCTCGACAGAAATGTGGCTCATTTCGATCCACTAACAATACATCATAGTTATCACCACAAGAAATCCATATCTCTCGCTCATGACGTATCCTATCGATCTACGTAAATTTTGTGCTATAGAGGTGTGTCAACAATAGTTTGTTGACTATGAGTATCCATAAAGTAGCTCAATGTTATCTTCGTGGTTCTCGAACTTCTTCAGTCAGATCTTACCCCCCACCGGTTCCTTTAGAAATAAATTCCCTTTCTAGAAAGACACCATTCCGAGCAACAAACACTTTGTTCTATGGGATTGTAAAAGTAATAACCTTAGTCTCTTTAGGATACCCTACAAAAGACATTATCGGGACTGGCTCCAAATTTATTCAAACTCGACGCTTGCATAAGCTCTCACAAACTTCAAATCTTAAGAAAAGACAACCGGGCCTTTACCATTCCACATCTCATATGGTGTCTTTTCAACCGCTTCGATGGAACTCGATTTAGTGTGAATGCACTGCTTCAAGTGCATAACCCTAAAGGTAAACGGAAGATTCGTTGACTCATCATAGATCGAACCATATCTAATAAAGTTCGATTCTCCTCTTATTACCACCATTCCACCGTGTGTTCCAGGGGAGCACTGTGAAATGATTCCACAAGTTCTAAGATGGTCATCACTCTGCTTCAAATATTCGCCACTGATCGTGATCAAGTGCTCGATTGTCTTGCCGTTGATTTTGTACTTCATTTTGAAAAGATTTGAACATTCAAATGATTCGTATTTATGTCTCATCAAGTAGACATAACCATATCTCGCCGGGTCACTGCAAATGTAATGAAGTACTTGTAACCTCCTAGCTCCGAATTTAATGGTCCACATACATCCGTATGTACATGAGATCCATTAATTCATCGGCCTTTCACTCGTGTCCAAGAAGGTGGGATCCTTTGTCATCTTACCCCAATAGACAAGATTCACATGTATCATATGATTCAAAATCAAATGAATTCAAAAGTCCGACTTGATGGAGTTTCTCGAGATGCTTTCATTTATATGGCCAAGGCGACAATGCCAAAGATAGGTTGAATTTAAATTATATTGACTTAAATTTCTTAGTAGTTATGTTATAGACATGAGAATTGTTGAATTTTGAAGGTTCATAACATAAAGACCATCCTGTAATAAAAGATTTCGTATGTAATTACGCCTTTTTATGAAAACGAGCAATTATTATTCTTAATAATAAAAGAAACCATCATTATCCAAACAAGAAATCGAAATAATATTCCTACATATCAGAGAACACAACAGCAATTGTCCAAAACTAACAAAAGCCCACTAGGCAAAGTGCAAGTTCATAACTTCCTGCGCCTAAAGTAGCAACTTTTGCTCCATTGCTCACTCGTAGATCAACTTCTCACCCTTCATTGTCTACTCCTTTGAGCCTCGCATTTGTACAAATGTGAGATCCACATCCAAAGATCTAATACCCAGAACTAGAAGGAGAAAAAATTAACTGCATAACATAAATACCGAAGAACTAGTCTCACCAGTTTCTTCTTTTCTTTAGATCCTCTTAAATACAACTTGCGCTTCTTCCAATGACCAAACCATTATAAAGAAACAAACACCCTTTCGTGGCTTTAGCCTGGGTCGAGGCTCAGGTTCGGGTCGAAAGCATTTGACTTTCCTTTGCCTCTGCCTCCTTGCCTCTTGCCCTTCCCTTGAATCCTTCTATTTTGAACCATCGAACATGGCCAGCTTGGATTTAATATTTTGCTCGGGGCCTGAAGTAAGCAACATATGCAGCCAGAGATAGATTTGTCCATTTCTCACTCATGGGCAGAGTTCATGACAAACCGGCCATAACTACTGTGAAGTGAATCTGGTGACCAACCGCCTGCCAACTCTCGCTCAATGGAAATCCAAGCCTATCATGCCATAGCCTTTCATTTTTAGAACATGAGTACTAATCAAGTACCTCACCATCTTACAACAATGCAAAGGTCTTAGTAGTCTCATACCTTTTCTCGCTTTGCTTCGTCACGGAACATTTCCCTTAAGATTGAGATCATATCATAAGCTTCCATATTTTCCGCATCCTTTCCGGTCTTAACTCATGGTAGCTAGCATCAAGCATGCAACATCAATAGAGTCATGATGCTTCATAAGCATTCTTTCAGCTCTAGGAACATTCTCTCGTCGGTTCTTCAGGAGAGGTTCATCCAAGACATAAAGCTTCCTTTCTTGTTTGAGAACAATTCTCTGCCCCCCCAAACTACCAAGGAAGTTAGTCCCAAGAAGTTTATCCTTCCCTAAGACTCCATCGCAAAGGACATAGTAGAATTGTTGTTGTTATTGTCGCTACCCATAATGAATGCAAAGTTTGATAAGTATTTTAATTATGAAGATTTCACTAAATTAGCAACCCTCAAGAATAATCATATTAATCTAGTGAGCTAAGATCCATATTTTACTCAATCCTTTAAGTCGCGGCATGACACTTAAAATTGCTATTTAGGTAGGTAACTCTTACCAATTACATCTCATGCAACTCTTGTGGATATTTATGGATTTTTGACATCACATGTCCCATGTTTAAATCCCATCTTATGCCATTAGCCCAAACCGCTTTTGATAACCTAATAAAGTTAAACCATTTTTAAACATACGTGGCAAAGACCATTACCATCTTGTGTCACTAATGTAACCTAATGTATTTCTACTTGGTAGAACCCACATTAAGGTGATAAAAAGGTTTGACAAGTGTTTAAATATGGATGGCATGTTAACTTTAAATTTTATGTGAGGGATTCGATTGATTTTAATTTTCAATTAATAGATCTTTACCACATCTAGTATCACATACTCATGTAACATCATACACATACATGCATATAATAAATGTGTCACAAGATGGTTTTAATATCTAGATTGATCTCCATAAGCCAATATGAAGATCAAATAAATATGCTCTAGGTTGTAATAAGTAGCTCCATGATGTCGATTGACTACTCAATCATGTGATAGACACCTAGCTCCTCCGTCATGGTTGGATTGCATGATTTCAAATGGCTCAGATTGTTTCTGTTTTACAAGCAACAATTAAATAAATACTAATAGTAAAATAAAATTACATTGGAAACAAAAACTAAGATGCAAGCCAGATTTAATAATTGGCATAACCTCTTTGTAAAATAATAATAATAATAACTCCAAACACATTGGTCTAAAAGGCCATACTGTGCACCATGTGAAGCAACATAACATGCAAAATATATTATGTTATCATATAGCATAAACAATTTGCATTAAAAGAAATAAATTATAATAGGCGCATGTTTAAAACCAATTAAATTCATAAGGTGCTACGAGTCAGCATTTCGCGGTTCCGCTTAGCCTAAGATGACGGACGGGGCAAGGCCTCTTGAAAATTTTTTTTTTTCTTTTTAAGAAACATTAGAAGGCTGTCTCAAAAAAATTTTCATTGATAAATTTTTAAACTCCCATCAATAAATTTTTGAATGTTTAAAGCCATCAAAATCACATTAAAATGAAGATATTATAAAATTTTCGATCTCATCAATAAATTTTTGAATAAGCCGAAAGCCATCAAAATCACATTAAAACAAAGATATTATGTAATCTCATTACACATAATGGCTTATTTTTCGTATCACCATAAACAATCATTGATAAATCGAATCGATATATGAATCTACCCATGTATTAATCTCGATTAAGACAGCTAGAATCATATAACATGCTATTAAACACTTTAATGGCACATCCCATCTCGATTCTTAATCATATTAACGAACTTTAGGTTTTTGATTCAATCAATTAATACCTTAACAAAACCTGTTAACTATGTCGTCTGACAAACCATAAATATCACTATTAAAAACGCAAAACATGCCGTAATCATATACATCACATACATATGATCAACATGGCATTATCGATTTTTATGAAAAACACAAGTGCTCTTATACCACCGCTGGGTTAGCAGATGAATATCCAATCGATTGGAACATAAATGCAAATGGAATTTAAAAATTTTATCCCTTAACCCACCAAAGATCACATGCTTCATAAAAACGAAGGAAGGGTAAACCTAAACTTACCTCTTGTAGATCGAGATTCGCTAAACCTTCAAAGTTTGCGCCTTGGTTTGTTCTGATCTTCAAAGGTGCCGCCTTCCTCGAAAAACGACCACCCCCTACAAGTATCCACACACGAACAAATAATAAACTATTTGAATGCTGGGCCTGTGCTCGCCTCTCAAAACGAAATTGGTGGTTTTTCTTTCTTCTCTCGCTTTTAGGTCAGTTTTACTTTTTTTGAAAGACAACTACACACACAAATATATATGTCTTCTAGGGTTTCAGTCAAACTTGAATTTATTATATATTTAAAACGCTTTTAAATAATAATAATTTATATTCAAATCCTTATCTGATAAGGAAACTAATTAAATATTTAACCATAACCGTTATGTAATAAACGAATTTATTACAGAAAATCATAACCGTTATGTAATAAATGAATTTATTACAGAAAACCATAACCGTTATGTAATAAACGAATTTATTACAGAAAACCATAACTCTATGTGTAATAAAATGAATTCTATTATAGAGAGTGAAAAACCATAACCGTTATTATTTCCATCTTACGTGCGATCCCATAGTTCAATTAACATTGGCAGTAGGCCCATATCACATTTTGATCCTACAAGTCATAAGTGGCCTCTAGCAAGACATTATGACTACCCAAGTTAAACGAAAAGCTCATGATCCGAGACAACCTTAATATAGCTAATGACATAACTTTGTCTCATGATATCTTGATGAATATAAGGCATGGACAAAAGTCAACCTTTATATCGCTCTATCTTCTTTTGATTACTCGTAAACCCAATTAGGATCGACTAAACAAATGACATTGATTCCCCATCAATTCATTTGAGCACGGCCATGCATTTCTCGCCTCAATTGTCGAGGGGACCTGCAGATATCTCTATAATAAAGAGGGACAAATCCCATCTTTAATCGTCATATCTCACTACATAATCTTATTATGTTCAAGTATAACCTTTATACCATCCGACCAAAGACAACGCTTTGATTATATCAAAACACAACATTCCTGCTGAGAACTATAGCGCATCTCAGGTCAAAGGATTCAATGACACAACTAGAGATTAACTTATGACTTTGATCCATGTATTAATCTCAAGATCTGCCCCCGGTCTAATATTTGTTCTCAAATAAATAGAGTTATAAATTTGATTTCAGATCTCATACACATATTCATCCCATGAATATCAATCAAACTTTTATACTAATCTTAATTCATTGTTATTCCCATAACAATAACCGGTTAGGGACATTTAGAATAATTAGCCAATATTATTCAAGGACATTATATAATAAACAAGCAAATCATCATAATAATAAATTCTCATAAATAGGCAAAATATCATGTCCATTCAATAGGCCTAGAGCACTATTACTAACATGTTGGACTTTGTTGTGGCCGGTTTTTGGACTGTGCATGATGGGTTTAGAGGTTGGTTTTGATTCTAGGACTGTTGTCATGAACTGGTAAAATTGATAAAATTGGAAAAAAAATATATTCCGGTGTTGAAATTTTAGTAGCCATGGGTGATCGATCAAGATTCGCCAGGAATATTATGGATTTTGTATGGCTGTTTTTCGGGACAATTTTAAACGAGAGTTGTGAAAACAAATTTTTAGCCGTTAAGCGAATACTAAAATTTTTGGACTAAGTCTATATTTTTTTTAAGGCCGAGTATGGCTGGAATTAATGACATTAATGGCTATTTATGTAAATGTTTTTAGTATTATTTATTGGCGGCAATTTAATAACATCTTTGAATAATAATATAAGATACTGTTTAATATATTGTATTTTAAATTTATTAACATAATGGATATAGTTATATATGTTTTACGTGGTACTTGACATGAAGTCTGATTTATTAGAATGTTCATGTAGTGTGCATCATATACATGTAACATGAGAGAACATGTAGTGGCATTAGCATTGCATATGCACCGGGGACATCGCATTATGTTGGGTGTGTGGATGGGTGTGGTCACCATCATCATTGTTGATGAATGGGTGATGAGGCAGCGTTGTGATATGCTACGGTTAAAACATAAAAAGAAATATAAATAAGGTATGTTGGGTAGAGTAAGAAGGGGACCGTTAAGCCCCTCAGGTGAAATGCCTGGAACATGGGTGTAAGAGACTTGTGGTGTGATCCGAAAAGTTCTGTTGCCTAAATAAGACACACGGTCATGTTTATCACATAGACTTCAGGTTGTGTGATAGGAGTCGGGATTGACTCGAGATTGGCTGCCCATTAGTACTTGCATTAGGTAACGGGCGGTGGGGAGCTCGATATGGGTCATTAGTATCTGATAGCGGCTTTCACTGGCATATGCATGTGTGAAAGTCGGGGAGTGACTCGGGATATGAGCATGATGACATTTCATGCATGACATATGACATTCATGTAGACATTTTACTTGGATGTGTGTTTGTTTGTGCGACCATTGCATGTGTACTTAGATGGGAAGTAACTCTTATAGGAGTTATTCCCTACTGAGCTTTGCTCACCCCGTCGTGGGACCCCCTTTCAGGTACAGGTCCGGTGCAAGAGTCTGATCCGCATATGGGACCGCATGCGGGATGAGAGCTGGATGCGGCTTTGTTTTGTTTTTTGTCTTGTATTATATTCGAGGGGAACAAAAACATGCCATTTTGTTGTATAAAAGAGACATCAAATGAATTTGGTAATTAAATACTTTATCATATATATTTGTATATATGTGAATTAAATATGCAGGAATGGGTCTCAATATATGAGACAAATGAATGTGATATCGAGACACTCGATATCCATAGGTTTCCACAGGTTGACTAGTTGTCAATTGGACCCCCGGGATAAGGGTGTCACATCTTGGTATCAGAGCATAGGTACACGAGTACCTAGGGCTTGAGGGATGTCATGATCATTAAGGTGTGTCTGATATGAGCATCATAGCTCAATGTCAGGGTTTAGGTATGTGATTACTGAGCGATCCACGGGATATGATTAGAACTCTTGATGCATTTGTAATTTTATGTGTGCTGGTGTATAACATATTTGTGTGCATTTATGCATGACTTGATATATATGGAAAACAAAGAACACTAGAGTTAGAGCATGATCGCAGTGTTGTTCGGGAGTGCTATTAGTGTTTGGAATCATGCATCACTAATGACATAGCGCAATCTCAGATTTGGTGCTTGACAGGCGTAGATGGCTAGTCGCGGACCCGAGGAAGACGCAGAGGTGTGCTGTGGCGCGCCCGCGCCACTGTTTTTAACCAGGGCTTTTTATGGAGACCATGGGCGCTACAGCCACCACTATTGTACAGGCTGGTGTAGCCAGGGGTCAGGGAGGAATAAATAACCTCCAGGGTTTAGGGCACATCATCCCCGACATTCGGGAGAGAGGACCCATTGTGTGACAATTGGTTTCGTCAGATTGAGGAGGGTGTCAGGCCATAGAGTCCTCAGCTCACGGATCAAGCTGGCGGCTTTCGGCTAGCCGAAGGTGAATCCCTGATATGGTGGGATTGGGTGAAGACCTCCAAAAATGTGGAGGTGATGACTTGGGTAGATTTCAAAGAGCTCTTTATGAGCAAGTTCTTTCCAGCTTCTGCCAGGCATGTCAAGGCTCGAAAGTTCCTAACATGACTGCGGCGAGGAGACATGGCTTGATCTTGGAGTGCGTGGCGGAGTTTTATTGAGTTAGCTGTTTTTTTGCGGATGACTATAGGGCCAAAGATGCGCGAGGTGGGAGATTTGAGGATGGTGCTGGTTGTCCGTGCGAGGTAAGAGTGTGGGACTTCTCCTCGGGATATGGACTCATGGTTAGGAACAACTATGGCCATAGAGAGTGAGATAGTTGATGCTAAGAGTATCCGAGATGTGGGTACTGGTAAGAGGAAGGAGGGTCAGCCTTCTTCGAGTTCGGGAAAGTGGCAGAGGACTTCTGTTTCCCTAGGATCACAGGGACAAGGCCGAAGCTATCAGAGCTAAGGTTAAGGTCGGGGCTATCAGGGCCCGAGGCCGGGGTAGAACCTGAAGCGGGCTGGGGCGGATGCTTTATTTCTTTACCCCCATTAGCTTGGACATAGGAGAGGATTGCCCATAGAGGCAAGGATCCCAGGATTTTGGAATGCCATAGTCCTAGTCATCAATGGGACAGACACAGACATAGTTTGTTCCCACTATGGGTCAAGGGAACATGTATCAGGCTCCGGGTGCTACACAAGCACCTTTGGTTTCACAGGGCGGGAGGCTAAGAGCGTTATTGGTCGAGGTCGAGATAGGGCCTGATAGGGATTTCGGGGACTCGGGGGCGTGTCACAAGCCATTACACCCTGAGACCAGTCGGTGTCTGATTACTTCTTGCTCTTTCATTTATGAGCGAGAGTTTTATTTGATTATGGTGTATCTCATTCATTCATTGTTGCATTGTGTGTGAAAGAACTGGGCTTAGAGGTTAAGACCTTGGAAAAGCCGTTGCATGTGAGTTCTTCTCTAGGGACTAGGGTGAGGGTTGATCAGATATGTCGGGATTGTGAAATTTAGGATCTGAGTTCTACTCATGGTGGACCATCGGGTTATGGACAACATCGGAGTTTGATGTCGTTATTGGCATGGATTAGTTGGCATCTGGTGCGTCATTGACTATGATCGTGGGAGTTCTGCTGCATACACGGGATGGTAGTTGTGTTACCTTGTTCGAGGGGATAAGCATGATGCTTTACCCCAGTTATCGGCTCCGGGTGGCGCGGATGGTTGAGTGGGTTGGCTAGCAAGCCTTACCCTAGAGGACGAGGTGAGACAGGATTTGAGTCTACCTCTGGTGGTTTATGAGTACGAGGATGTTTTTAGGGATGGAGCTACGGATTACCTTCGCCAGGGATGTAGACTTTGTTATTGAGTTACACCCTAGTTACGTCGCCCATTTCTATGACTCCACATAGGATGGTGCCGGTTGAGTTACAAGAACTTAAGGTCGAATATAGAAGTTTATTGGGCTGGGGTTCGATAGACCAGTACTTCACCTTAGGCGCTCGGGTTTTATTTGCGAAAAAAGGATAAGACCGCCATGTGTATCGACTCTGAAGCGGTTGAGCGGGGGTTACATGATTAAGAATCGGTATCCATTCTGGGGATTGATGATTTATTTGATAGGTTGAGTGTGAGGTCTATTCGAAGATAGATCTCCATACTGGTATGTGGAGTTGAGGAGTTAGGGAGGAGATATCCTAAGACAACGTTTGGGGATCCCCGGTATGGGCATTTGAGTTCTGATGATGCCTTTCGGATTGAATCATGCTTGACATTCATGGATCTCATGCATAGGGTGTTCTAGCCCTATCTAGATCAGTTTGTAGTAGTCTTTGTTGATGACATCTTGATCTACTCCTAGTCTGACAAGGAGCATGAGGATCATTTGAGTATTATTCTCCAAGTTTTGCGACAACATCAATTATAAGCCAAGTTCAATAAGTGTGAGTTTTGGCTTACTGAGGTGCGGTTTTTGGGACACCTAGTGTCAGCTTCGGGTGTGTCAGTGGACCCCAAGAAAGTCGAGGTAGTTATGAGTTGGGAGAGACCGTAGTCAGTTTTCGAGATACATAGTTTCTTGGGACTGGTTGGATATTATAGGAGGTTTATTGAGGACTTCTCCCGATTAGCTGCGCCTATGACTAGATTGACTCGAAAGGAGGTCAAGTATGAGTGGAATGACCCGTGTGAGAGGGCATTCCAAGATTTAAAAAGGCTTACATCAGCTCCTATTTTGATAGTCGGAAAGGGGACAGTACCGCAGGTATATTGATGCCTCGAAGACGGGCTGGGATGTGTTCGATGCAATCCGGAGAGTGGTAAAACATGGTTCCGCGATAGTTGAAGAACCACGGCGAGTACCTGCGCATGACATAGAGTTGGTGGCTATAGTATTTGCTTTGAAGATATGGTGCCACTATTTATATGGTGAGCAATTCGAGGTATTTTCGGACCACAAAAGTCTGAAGTATATCATTACTCAGCAAGACCTTAATATGAGGGAGTGCAGATGGATGGAATATCTGAAGGATTATGACTTCACTGCTGATGCCGCCACTGTCTGGAACAAATGTGGTGGGTGATGCACTTTCGATCGGAGATTCACCAGTCTTGGCTGATGTGGCTTCTGGGGTAGTGATTCATGCCCGCAGTAGGTCAATACCCGAGAAATCAACAAAATTTATAACCTAAATTCCTCCTACTGTCGTAGCTGGCTGCTGCGGTATAAGCGCGGCTTCCCAGGAATTAGAACACGGATGGGTTTTCTTCGCACAAATGATTCACAGTGAGGTTCAAAATGGTGAATTTGGTTTGGATTTTTAGATTTGATAAAAACAATAGTGTATGGTGGTTTGCAGGCTGAAAATAAAATAAAGAAAAATATGAAAAAGAACTCCTTAAAGCATTGGGCTACTGGTTTGAGGTCCTAAGGCGACTGAGAGGTCCTTGGGTTCATTTCCTCGCGTTGGGGAGGATGACCTATAGTCATTTCCCGAACCGGATCTTCATTTAGCTTTAAAAACTAAACCCTAAAATTTTCCCTTTTGAAAAACAGCATTTACTAAGCATAAATGTTCCCTGGCAGTGAATACATACCTCATAAATCTACTACCGTTGAAAAATGAGAGCTGACTAATGAATCTGTGGATCTACTTAATAAAGCGTCCACTGCCCTAAGATTGCTAAATCTTTTGGTCAATCAGGTACATTTAAGAATTTAAAACCTAGATTAAGAGAAATAGAACACAAATGCCCATAAATGCGTGCGTTAAAAATGAGGCGTGGGTTGCCTCGAAGACCACAGCGACCCTCCTCTTCGAGATGAAGAGGTCTAGCCAATCATCCTCTGAGTTGTCATCCTCAGAGGGGTGTTTGGCGGTTGAGAAAAATGAAAGAAAAGGAAAGAAAATGGGAGAAAAGGAAAGCAGCGGGAAAACTCCAGCCCAAAATTTTATTACTGGAGAAGATCATGTTACAGTGCTTGGCTTCAACAACAGAAGCAGGTTCTTCAAGTATAGGTTGTCTTTGCCCGAGGGCGGGGTATGCTGGATACGTAGAGGCGGAATAATTTGTGCTCTTAGGGCTCATCCACTACATCCTTTCCCAGCGCCTCCTCGGTCGGCATTAGGAGTTCTTTTCCCATGGAATGATTTCATGACACTAATAACTAAGGATTGAGATGGCCCTTCGGAATATTCGAGGGAAAAATTTTTATGTCGACCGCTTCTTGTAGTTGTTGTTGACACTGCTCCTCTACCATGGTGTCACTCAGGCACACTTTCTCTGGATTTTCTTCCTC
This sequence comes from Tetrastigma voinierianum, assembly GCA_016808115.1. Taxonomy (NCBI): domain Eukaryota; kingdom Viridiplantae; phylum Streptophyta; class Magnoliopsida; order Vitales; family Vitaceae; genus Tetrastigma; species Tetrastigma voinierianum. Next base: position 13,919 of record JAEQBH010007288.1, on the reverse strand, counting down.
TTGATGATCATGCTGATTGGCAAGCCTTGAAATTGATTTCTGCAGGTTGTCAAATTTCTGATCAATTCCACTTTGCAGGTTGTCAAATTTCTGATCAATTTCACTTTGAAGCCCATCTAATTTTTGGTTCAGAGAGTTCTCCACAGTATGAATTCTTTTCCTTAATTGGGCATTGAATGTCTTCTACTCTTCCACAACATCACCCACCAGCTTGGTAAGGTTAAGTATTGCTTGCTCAACTGGAGAGATTGACTATGGTGGTTGAGACTGAGGAGTTGAAGCATACTGTGGATGTGGAGGAGGTGCATATTGTGTAGGATTCAGGTCCACAGTTAAGGAGGTTTATGTGGTTCACTCCAGTAGGTTTTGTAAAATTTCCATATGGTGCGTTTGTTGGAGGCACCATGCATGAGGGCACACTCATCCATGGAGGGTTTCTATAGTCCCTCATGGACTTATATGCATTAGATTTCTCTCGAGGCTTGACTTTCTTTGTGCTTCTCTGGGTATTTCATTGGCCTCAAACTAATTTCCAATTCAGTTTAGGCTCCTGAAGAACTCTAACTTTAATCAACCTTCCTTCTGGATTTTTAATCTATTGGAACATGTACTCATGCAGCAAGAACAGAGAAAACACAAAACAAGGAAAAGAAGAAAAACAATTCTACCCAAAAGGGGTAATGTTAACTAAAAAAATAAACGAGAGAAGCCAGGTGACAAAGCTGCGAGAGCGTAAAACTTATAAAAATAAGAAAATTCACCAGATCTTGTGATGAGGATCACAAGTGTACATCAGGTCATCATTTGCGCTTAGGCACCATCGAACTGCTTGGCGCCATTTGGTCGCATGTAGCGTGTAGGCTGACTCAGATGTAACCAAAATTATAAACTATACCTTCTTGTTTGTGGCTTCAGCTGCTGCGTTATGGTGACTCTAGAGGTCGAACTCGGGGATATATGGGTTTTCTTCACGCAAAATGATTCATAGTGATCCAAAAAGGTGAATTTCAATTTGGATTTTGGGATTTTGTAAAAAACAGTGGAGGTGATTGGTTTACAGATTGAAAATAAATTGAAATAAAATATGAAAAAGAACTCCTTGAAGCATTAGGCTACTGGGTTGAGGTCCTAAGGTAAATGAGAGGTTCTCGGGTCCTTTTCCTCGCGTTGGGGAGGATGACCTATAGTCATTTCCCGAACCAGATCTTCATTTGGCTTTTAAAATCCTGAACAACAATTTTCCTTTTGAAGCAAAGCATTTGTGAAGCGTAAATGCTCCGAGACCAGTGAAACATGTCCCTTTGATCGGCTTCCATACTCATAGAAGACAACTACTTGAATCTCGGTGAATCTATGATAAGCATCCTTGAACCCTAAAAGATTGCCAAATCTTTTGGTTAATGAGAGGCATCTGAGAGGATTTAAACCTAGATTGAAAGATAGAAACATAAATGCTAATAGCTATTTGAATTAAAAACAAAGAGAACGAAATTTTACCTCAGAACGTTGCCGGTAGCCACTCCCCTCTTCCAAGGATGGAGGGGGTTTAGCAACATCCCTTGAGTTGTCATCCTCGAGGGGTGTTTGAGTGGCCGAGAAAGGGAGAAAATGAGGAAAGTGAAGGAAAAAGAAAGAAGCGAGACTACGAGGTTCCGATTTTCTATTAGTGAGCTAAAGTTGTCCTTTGGTTCACGGTCACGGTAGGAGCTTATATCTCTTGCCCGACCCGACAAAATTACAAAAAGAACCAAAATCAAAAGCTATTGTTTCGTGGATCCGATGTATACAAATTTATGACATTATCACCCAAGGACTATTATCTAATCCCCAGCAATAATGCCAATGAACTTGTTCGTTGTATTCCTTAACTATAGTATTGAGTTAAATATGAAACATTACGGTAAAATCATTTTTCTTTATGGTTTTGATCCTTTATGTTGCAAGTGCACACAAGTCGAGACAAGTAGTAAGTGGAACTAAGTCGGATATCGATCACGAGAGATCTCGGAATTCCAGACCTTCTGCGACGCTACTCAGTCTACACATACTATTTGGACTCTGATAGACAAATGGGATAAGTTTTGAAAGCTATAAAATAATGAATACTAACAGGAATTGAATGAATAACAAATGAATTTAATACTGAAATATTAAAATAACTAATTTAGATTGAACAGTTATCTGCAAAGGAAACATTGAAAATAAAGCTATTGTGAAGAATCAATTCCTACGACACTTTATAATTTTTGCCTTATGAACCCTGATTTAAAACCGGTCAAAAGGAATATGATAGTGCATTGGATCTCTCCAAAGCCCACTTAGTTCATCGTCTCACATTCCTTGTTTCTCTCGAATACAGGTGAAATTTTAGATGCTACTTTTAATGCGGGAAGCCTTGTTATGGGTATTTTCTTTCGATACTTCATACCCATAACATGACATCAAACATAGCTCCTTTATATAGTCATTTGCATGGGTTTACAACATCTTGGTTTCTCTTCCTCAAAATTAGAATAGTTCATCCTTTCCTTGATTAGATCCTTGCTAACACGGGATTGAATTCACTATTCGAATTGAGGCGAACTCTCTGCATGCTTAAATTGATAACTCACTCAACTCATTCTCGGTTTCAAGTGAGAAGAGGATGTATCAATTTAATTACACAAAGCACATTAGATCATCAATATCCGGTTCGCGCCCGCTTCCGGAAAGTGTTAAATCACTCTCGGGAATGCCTTGCTTTGTGTCGCTCAGAGGGCCTCCTGGAAATCAGAGCTTGAAACAATCCCGTAATGGGTATAGGAGGCCGACATTGGGGATCGATTCAGAAGCACGCAAAACCCGTGAGTCGATTTATAAGGCGAAGTTCGTGATAATGAATAAAATTATGCGGGAAAGATAATTTACGACCGATAACGTCAATTGAGAATGGAAATTTGGGTTTCAAAATCCTTTGGATTACACCATCGTTGACTAGCGTCCGAAAACCCTTGTAAATCGAGCGGTAGTTGAAATCGAATTTTTAAAATTCAAACAACGAGACGATGGTGAAGAAATAGAAATACGCATTAGAAGCTAAAACTTTAATAAACGCGTTCGGATCAATTAAAGCAATACAAACTAATCTAAAGGTAAAACAAAGAAAGAAAAGAAAATTAAAATCTGAGGTGCCTTCGGCGACCATTATCTCTCTTTCAAGTCGCGGGTAGCGTTCCTTCGATGGCATTTCAACGTATTTATAGGGTTACGAAGTTGGGCCTGGCTGATGCACCTCTTTTGGACTTCGAGTTAAGCGGCCCATTTTTTGTTCTTGTCGCGACATCCAGTGCTGTCGCGACCTCACGACAATCACCGATCTTTGTCTCGAAGCCTTTGTTTGGTTGCGACATGTGTACATTGTAGTTGATGTCGCGGCAACGATCTTGTCGCGACGACTTTTCTTAGGCGATAATAGCGGCGACTTGCGGCGTCGCGACCTTACCTCTTTGTATTTGATCTTCGCGACAACTTCCCGGTGTTATCGCGACCTTCTGTATTCTTTACAATTGATAATGGCGACAACCGGTGTTGCGACCTTCTTTCTTACAAGCTTGTTCGCGACGAATGATGTCGCGACTTCCTTTGTGTAGTTGATGTGACGAACGATCTTCGCCGCGACCTTCTTTTTAGTGCAAGCGATGTCGCGACCATTTGAATGATAATGACCTTCTCTCTTTGGCGATGATGTCGCGACCTTAGTTTTCCTTACCCAGGCGATGTCGCGGCGCTGATTGGTGTTGATGTCGCGGCGCATCGGATGTCGCGACATAAATGTTTCGATCGGTGTTTATCTTCTGCCAGCGACTTCTTTTGGTGTCGCGACCTCATTAATCCAGCATCTTGGGTTTAGTGCATGCGACCTGCCGAGATGATGTCGCGACATCATCTTCTTCTTCATCAATTCACGGTTGCCCGACTTTGAGTTCTTCATCGGCTCGTTTTTGTCTTCAATTACGCTTCATTTGCGGCTGAGCTTTGTAGTTGCAACCTTAATATATGTATTTCGATTCTTTGTAAAGGCTTCCCGCGACATCAAATCCTTTGCTAATCCTTTTGCGCCTCTCCTCCTATGACTTCGCGACGGAGTTATATCGATGCCCTTCTGACCACATTACGCTCAGCTGCTTCTTGATTTCTACTTTCTTTTGAATTCCTGTGCCACGGCGGTTTGGTGAAAGTATTCCATATTCACTGCATATAGTCGTCTTTTTTTATATAAAAATCAATCGAGAAAAATGGGTGAAAATAGATGACTTTTAAGCTCGTCAAACTCCCCCGAACTTAAAATTTTGCTTGTCCCGAGCAAAGAAAAGATTTGTTTGTCCTCGAGCAAAGGACATTTACGTGCGCTGCGGTTGCAGCAATCTAATTCCACTCTTGTTCTAAATTAGAATATCACTATTATTTCAAATTTCGGTTTTTATGCAAACAGAGCATAAAGTATACTTCTATTACAAAATTTCTTGATAAACTAATGTATTTAAACGATTTATTTAACAAGTCTTGTTACATTGTGTGTGTGTAGGTCTTCCAATCCTTTGCAACTTCATGTTGAATTTAGTTAATCTTAAGGAGTTTTCTTAGGCGTTTATCAAAGTCCCATGCTTGTTTTCTTATTGATCTCTACTAATAATGTAGGTAAATTCCAACCTTGAGAATCAATAGAGGTCTTCCAGGCTTTGTAATGTTGGGCTTAGGTAATTGGGTAGGTAATGGAAAAATTTAGGTTGTAAAGTGCCCGAGTTTCCATCTTGTCTGCACATTGTTGCCTCGACTTTCTTCCTTTCTTCTTTGTTCCTTTCAGATTCTCCTCTCGATCTCAGCTTTGATTCCTCTTTTGAATTCTTTTTATGGAATTTCCCTTCCATATATACTTTGTCGAATGATTTCTCTGTTCTTTAACTCTTTGCTTTTATTTTTTAAAGATTTGGAATAGTGCAATGTTTGTCTTCTTAGGCTTTCTATTACTCTTAGAGAACTTTGGAAACTGCTTGACTCCCATACCAATTGGCATTAGGGTACTAGGTGTTAAAACACCCCTACAAGCTTAATTGTTCAAGGGAAATAGGCCACAAGACAAAACTTATTCCTTATTTCACTACCCTCTGCCTTTTTGCACTTCTAGTGATTCCTTAGCATCCAAAATTTTTTGGGAATCTCAATTCCCCCGAACTTGTTCTTTCCTTTTATACTAAAACTTTACGAACTAGAAATTTGGATAATTTGGGTTCTTTCTTGCAGGTTTTGTTGCAAGGAGAATTTCAGTTTTCAATTCTTTGTTTATTGAAGAAATAGAAACTATTAACTCAAATCGAGAACTAAGCGAATATGCTTAAGCATATTTTGAGGAAGTGAAACTTATAAAGGCTCAAGGCGCAAGGATGGCCTCTATCATTTCCTGTTGGTTGTTTTCACCTAGGATTCGCCTCAATCAATAATCAAACAAGTTCTAGGACTATGGACTCTAAATCCTGAATTCCCCAGAAGATATTCCTAATTCCTGTCAAAAGCTTCATAAGTTTTGTTGACCAATGTGCATTATTTCTTCAAGACTTGTCTTATTCCTTTGTCTACTTACATTATTTTAACCAAGTATTTTGTTCCATCAGCAATAACAATTTTCCAATTTTTGCAACTAAAGGCGAATTTAAACGAGCATTAAATGCTCGTAATTCCCGGTTTCTTTATTCATGCCCTTGTGCAACGAGTTATTTGTGTTTTGGAGTGCATGTCACAATCAATTACTTCAACTAGCTCATATTTCGACATTTCAGCATTTTCATTACTGAGCTAATTCTACTATTATTCTTCTATGAACAAAAGCAAAAAGTAAACACACAATTTGACTTCAAACAACACAACATCAAACAAATTTCTTATTTTATTCATGAGATTGTGTAAAAGTTTAGAATCAACAGGCTGGGAATGAGGAAGAGATGGATGAGTCAATCAGAAGGTTTTTTTCTTTTTGAAGAAGTAGCAAAGATGTTTGGAGGATCCAGATCAAGGGTTGCCAGGTTTGGGTTGAACTTGGGGAATTTCATTTATGTCCTCTTCTTGACAGGCTTTTCTCCGTTTGTTCTGTGAGAATCAGTTCATTGATGAGATCAACTTTTTTATTCAAATCATCTTGCCTTTGACCAAGTTTGTTCATTGTATTCTCCATTTCAGTCATTACCTCTAAAAATTTGGATAAATTGTTGTTAATCAAATCCAAGTTTTCTAGCCAGTTTTTTCTTCTATAGGCATCATTGTCATCAAGCACTTTATCTCTATCCACCATCTTCTTCGGGGGTGGCTTCATGATGACATATAAAGGAATTTGAACCCCTTGATATGCTCCTTTGTCTTGGCTTCTTGCTCTGCATCTCTTTCTTTGATAAGTTTCAGGAGCTGAGAGTCTCGATCATACTGATTATTGTAGAATGATTCATGACTAAGCTGCAGCTTTTTCAGTAGATCTCGGTCTCTTCCTTCCATTTCCTTTTTGAAATTTTCTTCTTGATGCTCGAGGATCTTTTTAAGCTGCTCCTCTTTTCTTCTCAACTCCTCTTCCATTTACACTCTTTCTCTTCAACTGCACTTCATACATTTCTCTTACATTTGAGTTCCTCTTCCAGCTGTTGATCTCTTTTCAAATTCACGCCTCGTAAATCTCTTCTCTAAATTCTTGTTGGATTCTCCATTTCTCCTCTCTTTCTTCCATGCTTTTACGCAAAATGAGCATCTCCATTATCTCATTATTTCCTTGGGCTCCTGCGGAACTTTCTCAGGGTTCTGCAAATCCTTCTCATTGGTGGAGAGCTGGCCAGTGGAGTGGTGAAATCTATAGGACTTCTTTCATCAAGTTCTATGTCTCCTGCAAACACAGAGGTGTTACCTTCTGGCTGAGTTTCTGGATCTTGTTCTTGTTGATCTTCAACCATAAGTGTGTCCTCCTCTTGTCTTGTATTCTCCTCTTCCTCTCTGGAATCTGCTTCCACCATGACCTCCTTTTTCTTTTGATTTCTTGGCCCCTTGCTTATCCCAGTCAGGGTTAATGGTGAAGCATTGGGGCACTCTTCTTCTTCTGCCCAACTTCCTTTCACACCAGCCCTTATACATAACCTGGTGATGGTTCTTTGGAGTGTGGAATTAGGCCTCTTTTGTTCCTTCATGATATTATTTCATTATGGAGTTTTCAATAATAGCTCGGCGTTCGGCTTATAATAACGAGGATGGCATAGAGTATGGCGCTAACGTTCTCTTCTTTGTGCATACACATGCTTTGTAGGAACCAAAAGCGAAGCCGAGAAAAATAAAACCATACCGCCAGCTATACGTCGGATCTCCCCCATTGATAATCTTTTCTCTCCTTGGCCTTTCCTAATTTCACCTTGCCATCTGTCGACTGCCAGCTATCTTTTCACCGGATTAGGGCTTTTCTGGCTATCTTCTTGTACTTTGATCCATGCTTTTGACCCTCCCATTCGGTACATTGCATTTATAGTCTCGGCTCATGCTGGAACCCGAGCCCACACGAGAAGAAAACGAGTTCTCCTTTCGTTGCAATGAGGTTGGGTAAATTCTCTCCTGGCCTTTGCGTACCCGGTTTTCGATGTTCACGAATTTCTCCATCTTTGCTCTATCAATTCTTTGAGCGGAGAGATGGTGTGAATCCACTTTCTCCTATCAAGCCCCTTTCACATAGTGCTTCTTCCGTATAAAGTATGCTTCTTACGTCACAATCGTCATAACGCTTCTTCTTCTTGCCCTCTCCTTTTCCTTTCTCATACATTTGCCTTGCAGTTGGTTGAACTTTCCCAGTTGTTAAATCGGTCACATCCTCCACGGTGGTTCGGATGAACCTCCCCTTGGTCGAACATACTCCTCCATCATTCGCTTAAGTTTGGGATTAGGGTTTCGAGTTCGGCCGTTAGAATTTGAAGGTTTGGAGGAAAGGCGTTTGGATCTAGGGTTTGTGAGGTGAAAGTCAATATTCGAAGGTGAAAGAAGTTGTTTTGCTTCAAGGAAGGAGATGATAATGGAAGGAGTATTTCAACAGTTGCAATTCAATTATGATTGTGGGCTATTTATTATTTCATTTATTTGCGCTTGTCGCGACTTTCAATTCTGCTGCTATTGTGTGCTATCATTAAATTTGTGGCAAAATTAAAAGCTGCCCAGCTGGCAAACTTTTCTTTGATGTCGCGACATAAATATCCGAAAGCGGAGGACAAGTCATCTAAGCTGCGACATCAGTACGACCTCGAGCATCTCATTACCTTGTTAAAGTTATCGCGACCTCCTCTTTCTTTTGAAGGACTTGCTCTTGTCGCATTGACTTTACGTCGGCGACCTACATTTCTGTCAGCGACATCATTCTTGTTCTTCCTCCGGTCTTGGCCCGAGTCCACGACATCAACCTTACATTGCAGACTTGATTTGCTGTCGCGACATAAGTTTTAATACCATGACTTTGATGCGCAGTGCCCTCAAATTTAATGAGCGAACTGACTTTTAGCTATTTATCAATTCGCGAATTCGGCGTTCAATTAATTCATTGTGACAATTCAAACATGTATTCTATTAAATTTTAACGGGGTATGTAGGAAAAACCACTCCCTTTTCAAGTTGTTCCATCCTGTGAATTGTTAGGTTTTCTGGAAGTTGTTCCTTCTCGCTCCTTATTTTCATTTACGCATAAGCACTTTCACCTTGTTCAAAAAGTTGATTAAACAAAAATTAACTTCTTAAGTACTAACTAATCATTATAAGAACTAAAGAAGACAAAATCAAAATTAATTCAAAAAATATCAAAGTCTAAAATCGAGAAGCGAAATCTCTATGGGTTGCCTCCCGGCTATTTGCTCGATTTTGAGTCCTTAGCTGGACTTGTTGTTTTGATTATTTCTTTCTCTCAATGAACCAGCTGGAACTCTTCCTTTCTTTCCTCCCTGCTTTGATAATGCTTCAGTCTTTGTCCATTGACTTTAAATTGCCTCGATTAGTCTTTAGGAGTTCACACATTCCAAATGCTAGTGCTTAACACTACGTAGCGCATAGTCACTCCATTTAGTTTTAACTTCTCCACGGAAATAGCTTCAATATGGAGTTAAAAGAAGAGCACGTTCTCCTGCTCTGAACTCTTTTCTCAGAATCCTCTGATCATGTCATTTCTTTGTTTTGTCCTTGTATATTCTAGCATTGTCGTAGGCTTCATTTCTTAGTTCTTCTAGTTCATTCAGTTGGAGCAGTCTCTCTTCCTTTGCAGTTTTAAAATCAAAGTTCAGCTTCTTGATGGCCCACATAGCTTTGTATTCCAATTCAAGAGGAAGATGACATGGCTTGCCAAATACTAATCTGTATGGAGACATCCCAATGGGAGTTTTGAATGCAGTCCTGTAGGCCCAAAGTGCATCATCAAGTTTGGAAGACCAATCCTTCATGCTTGAACTTATAGTCTTTTCCAGGATCCTTTTAATCTCTCTATTGGAAATTTCTGCTTGCCCATTAGTCTGGGGATGATAAGCCAGGCTCATTATATGTTTGATCCCATATCTGCTCATGAGCTTTGCAAAGATTTTTGTTTGCAAGTAGACCCCAGTATGTGAGTCTGAGATGTTCCAAATCTGCTCAATATGTTCTTTTGCAAGAAACTCACAGCGTATTAGCATCGATCGCAGACGAGATGTTGCTTCCACCCATTTGGAAACATAATCCACTCACGCGGTATATACAAGTTTCCAAATGGCTTGTGAAGGGTCCATAAAATCTATTCCCCATACATCAAGAATTTGCACCACTATTATGCCTTTAGGGGCATTTCATTTATAGTGCTAATATTTCCAATCTTTGGCATCTATCGCACAATTTGACCCATTCGGCCACAGTCTCCCAGCGATTCTGGGCGATAAAATCCTGATTGGAGTATCTTATGGTAATTCTTTCTCGAAAAATGTCCCCATATGGTGATGCATGACGTTCATTCATAATTACGCTGTTCACTCTGCGGCACACATCTTCTTATAAACATCCGACACCTCTTTTAAATAGCCGGAGTGGATCATCGGATGCTCTTAGTATATTTGTCGATCCTGACTTTCTTTTGTTGGTAGCTAGTTCTTAGCAGAACTACTCCACAAAACTAGGTAATTACGTATCAGCATACCATGAGTTGGAATGACACATAGCATTCATTCATCTGGGAAGTTCTGATAATTACGCCTCCTCTTTTTGTTTCATTCTTTACTGCAGACCAGTGATCGGCTATCACATTGTCACACCCACTTTTATCTTTATTTCGGATCAAACTCTTTGGTAAGCGGCACCCACCTTATCGAGTCTTGGCTTGCTTCCTTTTTGACATTAGATATTTGATACCGTTTGCATGATCACGTGAACTATAGCATAGGATCCCGGAATGTATTACTGAATTTCTCACAAGTAAGCATATGGCTAGCATCTCTCTTCGGTTGTGGAATAGTTTTCTTGTGCTTCGTTGAAAGGATGCTAGCATAGTATGTGGCTCACGAATATTTTCTCTTTTCTTTGCCCCGATACACAACCCCCATTCTTGAAATCACTTGGCATCACATTGTTCCGAATCCTGATCCCCGATACGTTGCAAAGCCATGATAGGTGCTTGAACCAATCGTCTTGATTTCTTCACGACGCGGGGAATCATCAAGAATTAAACTTTGTGTCCTTCTCGATGTCGCATAGTGGTCGGCTATCTTTGAAATCTGATGAATCTCCTATAAAATCCAGCATGCCCACAAAACTCCTTATTCCGGCTCTTGTTGTGGGAGGTGCAAGGGTTTTGATAATGGAATTTTGGATTGGTCCACTTCTGGCGCGCTTGAAATTTTATGACCCCGAGAACAATACCTTACATTTACCGTGAAATGGCATTTTCCAAATTTAGTGCTAGTTGTTTGTGTATCTTTGAAATCTTGTTCGGGTTGTTCGAGACATTGTTCAAAAGCGGACCAGTACATCAGTTAAGTCATCGTAAAAATTTCCATGACTTCCTCGACCAAATCACAGAACATTGACATCATGTCATTTGGAAAGTACGCGGGAGCATTCTGCGGCCAAATGGCAGCATCCTTACGAAGGCAAGGTACCATAGAGGCATGTAAATGTGGTCTTTTCTTGGTCCTCAGGTGCAATTGCAATCTAATGGTAGCCTGAATACCCATCCAAGAAACAAAAATGAGGGTGTCCTGCTAATGCAATCCAACGCCCGATCAATGAGGGTAGGGAAAATGATCTTTCTGGTTCTGCGTGATTCGGCTTCACGTAATCGATACGCCTCTCCATCTGTCACGCGTATTTGGAATTAATTCATTTCTGTCATTGCGGATTACAGTAAATCCACCTTTCTTTGGAACCATTTGAGGTAACCGAGGGTATGCGAAGTACATAGATAAAACGACATTTAACCATTTGAGCACCTCCTTCGACTACTTCTTTCATGTTGGATTAGTCTCCTTTGATGTTCAACGAGTTGGCCTTGCATTTTCTTCTAGAAGTATTTGTGCATGCATATTGATGGACTGATACCTTTAACTCTTAAATAGACCAAGCTATAGACTCCTTATGATTCATAAAATTTCCCGGCCAACCTACGTTTCCTCACGTCACTAAGTCTGGCGAGAAGTGATACTTGGTTTATTCTTTGGCAGCTCCAAGTAAGCATACTTTAAATGACTTGCCAACTCCTTTAAAACTAGCCCTTCTTCACTGGTTTCTTGATGAAATTCCTTTTCTTCATTTTTGTCTCTTTTTTTTTATCCCATTTTGTTCAAGACTCATCACTTTTTCAGTAGAATGTAAATTGATGTGCGAAAATCGGGTCAAAACCTTGAATCTTGGAAATTCATTTCTTTTCATTGATTGAAAGTTGGAGCATTACAATCATAGTAAAATTCGAGTTGTTGACATATACATCTTCTATTGACTTGATATCTTCCTGTCGATGTCGTTCACCGAACTTACGATTAAATTGAAATCGGTGCCTCTTCTCGACTACGGGGGTGAGAATTCCCATACGCATGTCGATCGGTACTTTCCAGGTTGCAAAGAATGGCCTTCCCTAGCAGCCAAAGGGACTTGTGAATCTTCCTCCATATCCGGTATGATGAAGTCCAGCGGAAAAATAAATTTTCCCACTTTACTGACACATCTTCTATTATTCCTTCGAGGTTTGCAGCGGGGTTATGCCATTTGGAGAGTAACAGTTGTGGGAGTAAGCTCCCCCAAACTTAACTTCCAACCTTGAGAATAGGGCATTAAATTGATGCGGCTTTGAGTCACGAGAGCTACGAAACTCGAGCTCTCCGATGGTGCGGGAATGGAAGCTCCTGGATCCTTCATCTTTTACGGTAAAGTCTCTCTTGATCACGACCCAGCTGATTTTGATCAAGTTCCTGATTCCTTAACTTGTGATCTTCCCTCTTTTGCTCGGTATGTCTTTCGAAATTTTCATAAAGTGGCATGCGAGTCACCATACGTGAAGGCATGCGATCCTCTGTTTAAGAAGGTTTTCAAGAACACAAGCTTCCTCTATCTTTGATTCTGAAGCCTGCGTGGAAATGGGGCTGTGACCGGTGTTAGGTTTCTTCTTGCTTCCTTCTTCTCGGCTTGGTATTCCTTCTTTCTTTCCTTCTCCAGTGTTTCAGCATTGTTTGGGCCTTCCTCTCCTTTGTTGGCTTCATCTTTTGTCTTTTCCTCCAAGTTTTCCCACTCCATTTGCACGGTATCTGAGTCTTTCAGATTCTTCTTCGTGTCACTGGGAAAGGCATCTTTCATCTGGTTTTGCAGGGTTAGGGCCAGTTGCCCTATTTGTGTCTCCAGGTTCTTGAGGGAAGCGTGGTGGTCTTACGAAAATTTGAGAATTGGTATTTGAGGCTTGATTAAACTTTTGTTCATGGAGGTTGCGGCTAGCGACTTCTTGTCCCAGCGAAATGGCATTTGATCTTGAATGGTTGGGCTCTCCTCGACTACGTGCTCGTTTCTATTTTCACCTCCTTGTTCTTTGCTGCGGAGACAGTGGTTGCTTATATCCTGTTGAGGATTAATCCATGCCTTGGGCCTTGTGAGACCCCTCCACCATATGAAAAATTTTTATGGTTCCTCAGTGCTGGATGATAGTGTGCTTTGACGAGGTTAGGATTTGGTTTGAAGTGATAACTTCTGGCTCCCAGTACTTAACCTCCTCGGCATCATAAGCAGTTCTTAGGTGGGTATCAGTACTTCCTCTCAATAGTTCCCTCTCATTGCTCCTATTTCATGAAGCGGTGTGTATCCATCGCTCTTGCTTGTCCATTTAATGCATGATGGCATCTAATTTTGCCTCCATAGGCGTCATCTTGCTCGGCTCATGACTCTGCTTCCTCGCCAATTACTCTTGAAAGCTTTCGATGGAGCTTTCATATTGCATTTAACCGAGGTCCTGTCGAATCTCTTGCCTCCTCGGCACTCATACGTTTGAATGCTCCACAGCGTGGAAAGCATCGACATATAGATGTATCATTCGAGTATGACCACATATATCCATCACGGGTCTTTAGATCTATTCCATGCATTGGGCACCTCTTCGTGACTTTTGAATCTCTCACGTACTATAAAGGCTCTCATCTTCCCCCTGGCTGGGTTTTCTGATTATCTCCTCAGCCTGCGAGGTGAGTAATGGAAGAATCTACCAATGGAACTTCTGGCTCCTCCAGTATCAACGAGGCCTTATGGTAGAGATTCATGCCATGTGTTTGCTGTCTCTTAGAAAATGGGAATAAATGTAATTTTGCGACCTGCGGTCTCCACCCGATTCCCGACTTCAGCATGTGTTTGCCGTCTGAGAAACCTTCCTTGTGCTTTCATTTGGATCTTACGTAGGA